>JADRCD010134053.1:0-17096 GCA_019843815.1 Montemys delectorum | reverse complement strand
AGGGAGAGGGTGGGGTGGCAGGCATGGGGAGGGGGGAGGCAAAAGGGGTTTGTTCTTGTTGTTTTTTTGTTTGTTTGTTTGTTTTTTTGGAGGGGAACCTGGGAAAGGGAAAATTTACATGTAAATAAAGAAAATATCTAATAAAAAAATTCTGAGAAAAAAATAAAATAAAAAAAATAAAAAATAAAAAAAATAAAGAAAGTACATTGCAGATTCAAAAAAAAAATCACTTATGGATTAATTTCCCTTTGACAGTAGACAGGCTACTTAATGATATACTTTTAATCTAGTACTTACAAAGTATGGTCTGAGATTTACTCAAAGTCTAATTTACCTGTCTCTTGACTCTGCAATATTCTAACTCTTCAGTGACTACAGAAATTACCCCACTTATAATTTCAGTGCATTAATCTTTGATCTCTACCTGTAATACTTTTGCATATAATCCTAGAAATATCTTTATTTTAAGTCCATAATAACTCTTTGTTTATTTTACTCTATGTTTTACTTAGTATGAATTATAGCAAGTCTCCTTATGACATTTTCCTAGAAATAGTTTGGTAAATTCTCCACAACCCCCATTTCTTTTTCATATCTCTTTGGCCTCCCATCCCCAACTCTGCTATATCAGCAGTGTTTCTCCTTCCATGTTCATATCATATATGTTTAATTTCTCTCTCTATTTCTCACTTGAAGTGGCCCCTTTACATGGCCCCCTTTATAGTTTCCTGATCTAGATCCATACTTGCTCCTATGCAAGTGCACATATATAACACCTTAAGCTGGATATTCTACTTAAGATATAATCTAGTAGTGTAGGCACAGAGTTTATCTTCAGTGAGATGAAAAGGTAATGAGGGATGAATTTAACCAACAGTTATAATGTATTATACTGTATGACTTGGTTCCCTTTTTTAAGTTAGCATATTTACTAATTGAGAATTGCATACATTCGTATTCTATGCTTTGATCAAGTCTACTTCCCATTCCCTACCCTACAAAGCATCCTATGTCCTAAACACCACTATCTCTTCCCTATGTGATGTGTCCTTTGTTTTTACAGACTTGTGGGATCAATTTTCTGTTGTCAACACCAGTATGTATATGGCTGTAGAACCATCTATTGGAGTCATGATTAACAATTTCAGGGCCACAGCCATGAATAAAACTGATTCTCCTATTCTAGTAGATATCTACTTACAGTAAAGTGTCAGCCCTCCATGCTAAGATTTTGTCTGGCCTGGTCTTGTGAAATCTTGTGCATACACTTCTCTGAGTTCATATATGCAGTCACCATATTATGTCTGGAAAACCATGCTTTGCTATACTCCTCTAAAGATGGCAGCTTTTACAATCTTCCTGATCTTTTTCAATGATTCCTGAGCCTTTGGGTGGGTAGGGGGAGGTAGATATGAATGCCATTTTGGGGACTGAACACTTGGCAATTTACTATTTTCCACATATTGACCTGTTTTTGGTCTTTGTGTTAATCACCAACTACTACAAACAAAAAAAAAAAAACTTCTCTGATGAGGGAACTTTTATCTATGGATATGATAATAAGTTTTTAGTAGTGAGTTTAATATTTCATTAGTTTAGTCAAATGATATCATATGGGTCTCTTCTATGGCCTCTGAATCACCTAGACTTATGGTTTTGGTCTCCTTATCAGTGTCAGACATGAGCTCTACCTTGTAGATCAGACCTTAAATCCAATCAGAAAGTTATTGGTTACCCAATATTTGTGTCATCATTGCAATAATGAGTACATCTTATATAACCAGTTGTTATTATAGCTCACTGAGTTCACATCTAGTTCAGATTGATGGTTGCTTCTCTTCTTCTAACACTATGAAAGATAGCCAAGAGATGAAGCATCCATATAACTACCAGTCTGAGTTTTTATGTTTTGTGGCTCAAGTATTTGGTGTCTTTGGAAATGGAGTTTGGTAAAATAAACCATAAAATTTACAGGTAAATGAAAGGAACAGAAAAAAAAATACTAAGTGAGATCTCAGATCCCTGAGAGAAATTAGATGTTCTCTTTCATGTGTAGATGATGGCTTTGTGTTTAAATTAGCGTATACTTAGAAGTCAGGAAGCTGAAGTGGGAAGATTAAATAGACATGTCTTATTAAGGAGGAATGTGAACAAATGGATCAAGAAGGGTTAAGTAGTCTAAGAGATGAGAGGACAAGGTAGAAGATAAAATATGGGATGGATAATTAATGCTAATAACTTCAGAGAAAAGTCAAATGGAAACATAATACAATAGAAGCTTCCTAGAATATAAGCATAGACATATTTAAAAATGTAAATGTAGTCACTTTACAATAGGGGTACAATTCCTTTCACAGAAAACCTGCTATCAAACAAAAAGCCCAGTTAGGAATGGGTTAACTCTTTTGAAACTTTTGGTCAGTAGGGTCCTGTAAGCCCCCAAACTTTAAATACTTTTGTCATTACTCTTAATTACTCCCTAGATTTTTTAGGTAAGCTCATATTGTTTTGGTTTCATAAATTACCAAGTCCTCTGGGCGAGAGTACCTTGACACTTCCTTAAAATTTTTAGTTGTCCCTATTATTTTTTATTGGATATAATACTCTTTTTTATTGGATTTTTTTTATTTATATTCAAAATGTTATCCCCTTTCCTGGTTTCTCTCCCTCCCAGAAACACCCTTACATCCTCTCTCCCCTTGCTTCTATGAGGGTGTTTCTCCACCCACCCACCCACTTCCACCTTCCCACCCTCAATTCCCCTACAATGGGGCATCTATCGAGACTTCATAGGACCAAGGACTTCTCCTTCCATTGGTGCATGACAAGGCCATCCTCTGCTACATATGCACCTAGAGCCATGTGTACTCCTTTGTTGATAGATTAGTCCCTGGGAGTTCTGGTGGTTCTGGTTGGTTGATATTATTGTTCTTCCCATGGTGTTACAAATCCCTTCAACTCCTTCAGTCCCTTCTCTAACTCCTCTATTAGGTACCCCACGCTCAGTCCAGTGGTTTGATGCTAACATTCACCTCTGTATTTGTAAGGCTATGGCAGGGCCTCTCAGGAGACAGCCATATCAGGCTCCTTTCAGCATGCACCTCTTGGCATCCACAATAGTGTCTGCTTTTGGTGACTGTATATGAGATGAATCCCATGAGACAGTCTCTGGGTGGCCTTCCCTTTAGTCTCTGCTCTACACTTTATGTCCATATTTGACCTGTAAATATTTTGTTCTTTTTTGAGGAAGGACAAAAGCACCCACACTTTGGTCATCCTTCTTATTGAGCTTCATGTGGTCTGTGAATTGTATCCTGGTTATTCGGAGCTTTTGGGCTAGTATCCCCTTATCAGTGATGGCATATCATGTGTTTTCTTTTACAATTGGGTTACCTCACTCATGATATTTTCTACTTCTATCTATTTGCCTAAGAATTTCATGAGTTCATCACTTGTGATACCTGAGTAATACTCCATTGTGTAAATATACCACATTTTTTGTATCCATTCCTTTGTTAAAGGATTTCTGGGTTCTTTCCAGCTCCTGGCTATTATAAATAAGGCTGCTATGAACATGGTGAAGCATGTTGGAGCATCTTCTGGGACCTCAGGTAGTACTATGTCCAACTTTCTGAGGAACTTCTGATTTCCAGAGTGGTTGTACCAGCTTGCAATCACACCAGCAAGGGAGGAGTGTTCCTCTTTCTCCACAACCTCACTAACATCTGCTGTTACTTGGGTTTTTGATTTAGCCATTCTGACTGGTGTGAGGTAGAATCTCAGTGTTGTTTTGATTTGCATTTCCCTTATGACTAAGGATATTGAACCTTTTTTAGGTGCTTCTCAGCCATTTGGTATTCCTTAGAGGAGAATACTTTGTTTAGCTCTGTACCCCATTTTTAGTATGGATATTTGGTTCTCTGGAGTCTAACTTCTTGATTCCTTTGTATATATTGGATATTAGCCCTCTATCGGATGTAGACTTGGTAAAGATGTTTTCCCAATCTGCTGAATACAGGAAACACACCTCAGTGACAGAGAAAGACACTACCTGAGAGTAAAAGTTTGGAATACAATTTTCCAAGCAAATGGGCCCAAGAAACAAGCTGGAGTAGCCATTCTAATATTGAATAAAATTGACTTTCAACCAAAAGTTATCAAAAAGGATAAGGGAGGACACTTCATACTGGTCAAAAGGAAAGTCTACCAAGAACTTTCAATTCTGAACATCTATGTTCCAAATGCAAGGGCACCCATATTCATAAAAGAAACTTTACTAAAGCTCAAAGCATACATCGCACCCCACACAATAATAGTGGGAAACTTTAACACCTCACTCTCATCAATGGATGGATCAGGGAAACAGAAACTAAATAGAGACACAGTGAAACTAACACAAGTTATGAACCAAATGGATCTAACAGATATTTATAGAATATTTTATGCTAAAGCAAAGAATATACATTATTCTCAACACTTAATGATACTTTCTTGAAAACTGACCATATAATTGGCTACAGAACAAGACTTTGTAGATATAAGAACACTGAAATAATGCCATGCACCCTATCAGATCACCATGGACTAAGGCTGGTCTTAAATTCCAATAAAAAGAACAGAAAACACACATACACGTGGAAACTGAACAATGTTCTACTCAATGATAACTTGGTCAAGGAAGAAATAAGAAAGAAATTAAAGACTTTTTAGACCTTAATGAAAATGAAGACATATCATACCAAAACTTATGGGACACAATGTAAGCGGTAAGAGGAAAACTCATAGCTCTAAGTGCCTCCAAAAAAAAAACTGGAGACAGCTTACACTAGAAGCTTGAAAGCACATCTAAAGCTCTAGAACAAAAAGAAGCAAATACATCCAAGAGGAGTAGAGGGCAGGAAATAATCAAATGAAGAGCTGAAATCAACCAGGTAGAAACAAAAAGAATTATACGAAGAATCAAGAAAACCAGGAGCTGGTTCTTTGAGAAAAATCAACAAGGTAGAGAAATCTTTAGCCAGACTAACCAGAAGGCACAGAGACAGTATCCAAATTAATAAAATCAGAAATGAAAAGGGATACATAACAACAGAAACTGTAAAAATTCATGAACTCATCAGATCCTGCTACAAAAGTTTATATTCATCTAAATTGGAAAATGTAGATGAAATGGACAGTTTTCTAGACATATACAAGGTGCCAAAGCTAAAACAGGAGCAAATAAACCCCATAAACAGTCCCATAACACCTAAAGAAATAGAAACAGTCATTAATAGTATCCCAACCAGAGAAAAACAAGGACCAGACAGGTTCAGTGGCGAATTCCATCAGATTTTTAAGAAGACCTAATACCAATATTCTTCAAACTATTCCACAAAATAGAAACAGAAGGAACACTATGCAATTCATTCTATGAAGTCACAATTATGCTTATACCTAAGCCACACAAAGACCAAACAAGGAAAGAGAACTTCAGACCACACTCCCTTATGAACATTGATGCAAAAATACTCAATATAATTCTTGCCAACCAAATTCAAGAACACATCAAGACTATCATTCACCATGATCAAGTAGGCTTCATCCCAGGGGAACAGGTTTGGTTCAATATATCGAAATCCATTAACATAAACCACTACATAAAGAAACTCAAAGAAGAAAACCACATGATCACTTCATTAGATACTGAAAATTCATTTGACAAAATTCAGCATCTCTTCATGTTAAAAGTCTTTGAAAGATCAGGAATTCAAGGCCCATACCTAAACATAGTAAATGCAATATAGAGCAAACCAGTAGCCAACATCAAACTGAATGGAGAGAAACTTGAAACCATCCCACTAAAACCAGGGACTAGACAAGACTGCCCACTCTCTTTCTCTCTATTCAACATAGTACTTGAAGTTCTAGCTGGGGCAATTGAGCAACAAAAGAAGGTCAAAGGGATACAAATTGGAAAGGAAGAAGTCAAAATATCACTATTTTCAGATGATTTGACCATATACTTATATGACCCCAAAAATTCCACCGGAGAACTCCTGAAGCTGATAAACAACTTCAGTAAACTGTCTCGATATAAAATTAACTCAAATAAATCAGTAGCCTTCTTCTACTCAAAGTATAAACAGACTAAGAAAGAAATTAGGGAAACAACACTATTCACAATAGTCACAAATAATATAAAATACTTTGTTATGAATCTAACCAAGCAAGTCAAAGATGTATATGATAAGAACTTCAAGTCTCTGAAGAAAGAAATTGACAATCTCAGAAGATGGAAAGATCTCCCATGCTCATGTATTGGCAGTATTAATATAGTAAAAATGACCATGTTGCCAAAAACAATCTACAGATTCAATGCAGTCCCCATCAAAATTCCAACTCAATTCTTCACAGAGTTAGAAAGAGCAATTTGCAAATTCATCTGGAATAACAAAAAACCTAGCATAGCTCCAACATGTAAAAAGGACACATGCTCCACTATGTTCATAACAGCCTTATTTATAATACTCAGAAACTGGAAACAACCCAGATGTCCCTCAACAGAGGAATGGATACAGAAAATATGGCATATTTACACAATGGAGTATTACTCAGCTATTAAAAACAATGAATTTATGAAATTCTTAGGTAAACGATAGATCTGGAGAATATAATCCTGAGTGAGGTAACCCAATCACAAAAGAACACACTCTCTGATAAGAGGATATTAGTCAAGAAGATCCAAATACACAAAGTACAGTCCACAAACCACAAGAAACTCAAGAAGGAATACCAAAGTGTGGATACTTTATTCCTTCTTAAAAGGGGGAACAAAATACCTATTGAACGAGTTGCAGAGTCTAACTATGGAGCAGAGACTGAGGGAAGGACAATCCAGAGACTGCTCCATTTGGGAATACTTCCAATATTCAGTCATCAAATCCAGAGACTATTTGTGAATGCCAGCAAGTGGTGGTTGACAGGAGCCTGATATAGCTGTCTCCTGAGAGGCTCTGACAGTACCTGACTAATACAGAAGTAGAGGCTCACATCCATCCATTGGACTAAGTACAGGGTCTCCAATGAAGGAGCTAGAGAAAGGACCCAAGGAGCTGAAGGTTTTGCAGCCCCTTAGGACAAACAACAATATGAACTAACTAGTGCTCTCAGAGCTACCAGGGACTAAATCACCAACTAAAGTGTACACATGGTGGGACTAATGGCTCCAGCAGCATATGTAGCAGAGAATAGCCAAGTCGGTCATCAATGGGAGGAGAGGCCCTTGGCCCTGTGAAGGTTCTATGCCCCAGTGTAGGGGAATGCCAGGGCCAGGAAGTGGGGTAGGGTGGGTTGGTGAGCAGGGGAAGGGAGAAGGGAACAGGGTTTCTTTGTTGTTGTTGTTGATTTCATTTTTGTTTTTTGTTTTTCTCTTAATTTTTATTTTATTTTATTTTATTTTTTTCCACAGGGAAAACTGGGAAAGGAGATAGCATATGATATGTAAATAAAGAAAATATCTAAAAATAAAAAGAAAGAATGCACAAATGGTAAAAATGGGACCTCATAAAATTGCAAAGCTTCTGTAAGGCAAGGGACACTGTCAATAAGACAAGACAGGCAACCAACAGATTGGATATAATACTTTTATTTAATCATAAAGTCTAATACTTCAGCATATTTTCTTTAGTTTTGTATAATTCAGAAAGAACATGAAGAAACTTTAATTGGCTAGTTTTCCTTTGGGTAGAGAGTTGCATTTTGTCACAATATTGTTTTGGTAAATAACTTTAAAGGAGGTTCAAATCAGATGTTGTCCCTCTCTGCCATCATGAGCAAATTGCAAATTTAATGTTCTTGAAAAATAAGGAAGGGTGAAGGTGAGAAAAGAAGAACAGAGAAGAAAGAGGAGGACATTAGAGGGGGTGGGAATCATCATTATGTGAGTCTTCAGCATGGTTGCCAAGCTACCACAATTTATGGTAGTACTCTAGGCATGTAGTGTGTGAGTAGAGGTCGACAAGGCATAAGGACATTTTGCTTTGTCCTTGTTTTATTTTGGCCAAAATCAAGGTAGCAGTATCACTAACAGAGGAAGTGGCATGTAGTGGTCTTTTGTTCCCATAGGAAGCAAAGAGCTTATCTTAAGTGAACATGTGAAGGGTCTGTAAACAGATTATAAGATTTCTGAAGTCCTTGGTTGGTGGTTGGGTCCCTGGGAGCCCACCAACCATGAACTATACATGATGGGACTGATTGTTTTGGCAGCATGTGTATAGTAGAGGATTGCAAATTCGATCATCAATAGGAGGAGAGGTCCTCGGCCCTGTGAAGGTCCTGTGCCCCAGTGTAGGGGAATGTCAGGGCCAATAAATGGGAGAGGGTGGAGTGGCAGATGGGAGAGGCAACAGAAGTTTGTTTTTGTTGTTTTCGTTTGTTTGTTTTTTGGAGGGGAAACTGGGAAAGGAGAAATTGACATGTAAATAAAGAAAAATCCTAATTAAAAAAAAAGATTTCTGAAGTCCATCTTATGTTGTATTTTTGCCTATATAATATAGAACAAAGATGAATCTAGATTTTTCTTTGTTTATTTTTGATAAATCTTTTAGATTCTGATTATATTTGGGGCAGAACTAAATGTGGCAGGAGGTAACAAAGACAGAAGGAGAAAGCAGCCCAGGAAGTGATTTAACAGATATTGAGCAATGAGCGAGGTATTTGGTGGTGTTTCTTGCTCTAGATTTGCATGCAGTATAGTCCTTATGCCTCTCTTGCGTTCTAAATGATCTTCAGCTACAGATATGTGAATGTGATTAAGCACCATGCGTAACATCGTGCCTCAGGAGAGCAGTGCTCAGTTGTCTGTTCTGTGTGGTTGGAGTGATTGGGTTTGTGCTACCTGTCAAACTGCATAACCTTCTAGAGCAGAAAGGTCATCACATCCATTCCCTGTGTGTATAAAAGAGAGCTACTGAATGAAAATATTCTTCATCAGTTTACATCAAGAGGAAAGTAAATTCTATGCTATAAATGGACTTGCTTCCTATGGCTTTGGGATTTAGAGAAAATTGGGGAATTGGTTCTAACAAAATGTAATGCAAAAAAAAAAAGTGCCATTTGACTGACATAATAACACTCACATGTGATAGCTATATTATTGTTGCTCCAAAGCCTATAGGAGAAATAAGTACTTTTTATGTATTTTATTTTTACTTATTTATTTCGCAGACAGGATCTCACTATATACCTCTGCCTGGTCTAGAACTCACTAGGAAGACCAGTTTAATCTTGAAATTACAGAAACCTTCCTGCCCTTGTCTAATAAGTGCTGCAATTAAAGGTGTGTGCCACCATACCTACTTACAAAAAAGTAATATTTTTTTCTTTTATTGAAATAGTTTTTCAACAATATATTCTGATTATAGTTTCCCTTCCTTCTACTTCACTCAGTTCCTCCTCACCTCCCCTCCTGTCTGTATCTGCCCCCTTTCTCAATCATTAGAAAACAAGCAGGTGTCTATGGATTAAAATAAAATAAAATAAAACAAAGCCAAAAAATTGGAATAGGACAGACAAACAAAAGCAAAAGGAAATGAATTCAAGTAAAGGCATAAGAAAAAAGTTACAGATACAAATTTTCACATTTAGGAACCCCATAAAAACACAAAACTGGAAAGAAAAAAACACCCTCCATTTTACTCACTGAGTGCTCACCTGCACTGCAGTACACAACATTTATGTCCCTGGAATAGAAAGACACATCTCAATATCACTGCCACTTTGTAAATATGTCAAATTTGATTGTGTGGTTTTAAAGCTCAGCTTTCTTTTCTGAAAAGAAAAAAACATGAAACAAAAAAACAAATAAGTAATTCATTAAGCCAATAATTATGTTAGGTACAAAATGAAACATGAAATCCTTAATCTACATAAAATACTAAAAAATAACCAAAAAGCAAATTAAAAAATGCTCAGGAGTAAGGGACTGTAAGGAGAACAGTAGAGATGACCTCTAACTCATTTGAGTGTTGTACCAAAAGCACTGAATGCTCAGAGCATAAAATGCTTGCATCCAAACCAGAGGGCCTGAGTTTGATCCCAATCGCCACATCACTGAAAGAACAACTCTCATGAGTTCTCATGAGTTGTCTCTCACTCCTATGTAAGTAACTACACACAGGTACAGGCACGGGCACAAAGACAGGTACACGTACAGGGATAGGCACCTAGACACCTAGGCACACATATTTATACTTAAGCATGTCTATGACCATGTTTTCCAAATGCAGGTTAAATTTGTTTCCTATTGGTTCATTTTAAATATTCCTTGCTAGACTGTCCAGTAATATTAGTTAATTGAGGGTTCATGATTAAATTTATTTTATATTTGTATAAAAGGAGCATTTTAAATTGAAAGGAATTTCTTTAGGTAAACTTTTCTTCCTATTTGTTTCGAACGTCTGGATTGCAAATGAATTATTTCTGGAAGCAGAATCCTTTAAGAGCTGTGGGCTCCATCCTGCCACTAACAGCTTAAATGTTAAGGGAAATTTTACTGCAAAAGCATCACAGTAAAATCCCCGCCCCTCTGATAAAGTATTAACTTAGAAAATACCAATCTCACTTTCTTATGTAAGAAAAATCTGAGTATGTCTTTCTTAATACAAATCTGTGTGGCTTTTAAGCTATAAAATTAGCTATAAAACTTTAGTATATGTTAACTTTTAATTTTACTAACTGTATGCTGTGTGGTGGGCTTGAACTGTATGCTGTGTTTCCCTGGGCTTGAAACGAAGGTTGGTTGAATTTCAAGAGTTGTGGGGTAATAGAGGAATGATGAGGTCATCATTACATTACCATAAAACTCTGGGTGGGTGGGTGGAGACTGAGTACTGATTACAACATTTACATTTTGAAGATATCTGGATATATCATTGATATTGATTTGATAACAGATATAGTCACTGCAACTCTTGGATGCCATTTCCCTGTTGAATGAAAGAGCTGAAATCCTGATAAAGAATAACTGACTTTACCAGATGTATGAGGCTGATAAGTTTCAAAATCAAGTCTTGAATTAAGAAAGTTTGGTTCTGAATCTGTGCTGTTCATTGACTACCTTGCACATGAATGACTTGAGCAATGGATATCAGTGCCTCTAGGTTCAAAGAAGAACTCTATGAACATCATCCTCATCATCAAGGTGTGAAGACTAAAACATGAACATCCATAAAATTGGGAGTTTCCAAACCAAAACGTTCTTATTGATTAGTAGAGCATTCAAATATTTAGTGTTTTGTTCTTTTTGTTTTTTGTTTTGGTTTGTTTTGGTTTGGTTTTGGTGTGGTTTGTTTTGGGTTTGAATGTGAATGTTACCCACAAATTCAGGTTTTGAACCCTGGTCCCTCAGACTTTGAAGGCCATAGAACATTTAAGATACAGGGCCTGTCTAGCAGAATTAGCTCACTAAAGGTAGACTTCTTAAGGTTACCTACATCTCTTTCTGGTAGAATGTTCTCTACTCACTGTCACCGTCTGTTGCCCTGGAAGGAGCCATTAGCACAGGTCCTTTGCCAGAGATGTGGCTTCTCCTGCCTCCATGTCCTCCCACTAACATCAACTGAAGCTTTGAGACAAAGCAAATCTTTCTTCCCTTAAGTCCTTCTTTCTGAAGTGGCTTGAAACACATAGAGAGAACAACAATATCAACCCACCAGGAGTTCCCAGTAACTAAACCACCAGCCAAAGAGTACTCATGGAGGGACCCATCCTTTCAGCCACATATGTAGCAGAGGATGGCCTTGGCAGATATCAATGGAAGAAGAGGCCCTTTAGTCCTGGGAAGGCTTGATGCCCCAGTGTAGGGGAATGCCAAGGTGGGGAGGCAGTAGTGGGTGAGTGGGATAGTGGGAGGAAGCATGGGATGGGGGGGGTTCTGGAGGAGAAACTGGGAAAATGGATAACATTTGAAATGTAACTAAATAAAATATCAAATTCAAAAAAAGAGAAAACAACAACAAAAAAGTTCTCTGTCAAATGTTTCAATCACAGTGACATGAAAATAACTAACATACTATTCAAAGTGTGTGTGTGTGTGTGTGTGTGTGCACAGAAGTGTAAATGGACAAGGAAATAAAACTATAAGTTTAACCAATAAAAATATTAGCAAGCAGTATGAGAATGTGTGTGGAAATTTTGGTCCCTGTATATAGCAGGATACAGATGCTTGTTTTGATTGCACTGTACCTGGGATTCTGTGAGAGTGGCCCAGGGTTCTGTGGCCAACAGAGTTTTTGATGGTTTTACAGAGATAATTGTGAGCAGCTACAAATATACACTTCCTGTGTTAAAACATAATTCCTATCTATACAAACTTATGAAACCTGATCTTTTGGTCTATGAATAGAATCAAGGACCCTGGAATCTGAAATTCTAGCCTAATCATTGACTCATTATGAACTTAGATATTGGAATCTTTTAGTCTCTTAGAAGGGCATTTATTTCATGTCCATTGTTATGAGACTTTAAATACAACATTTTACTGAATTCTAATCAATAGTACAAACACTTTTACCATCCTGAGAACCAGTGTAGCTTATATATTATGTTTTCCTCATTGGTATGCTCAACAATAATGTGTCATAAATTGAAATTCATTGTATGTAGCAAAGCCATTTTAAAAAAGTAAAATGTGTTATCTGTGTTTCTAGATTATTTGAAAAGATAAAATCAAGGGTTCAAAGGAATATCATGAAAGAATGAGAAGGTTTGAAAAGTATTAAAATGTGTGTCAACATTTGATAGACACACACTGTTAATTGCTAAAACAAAATCATCACCAAATATTTGATGTTATGAAGAGGAAGTTGATTTTATTGACAGTTTTGAAGTTTGGAATTCTAAATGGCTTTGCTCTTTTATCTTCTGCTTCTTAGCAAGGAGTAGTACCCTTGTAAAATTAAGAGATTTCATTGAAAGATAGGAAGCCAAAGAGTAACTAGAGTCATTCAATGTATTTTGATGGCATATCCTCAATTAACTGGGGGACCTCCAATTAGGCCCTGCTTTTTAAAAGCTACATATTACTTCCTAAGATCTCCATATCAGAATCAATATTCTAAAGAGATATCCAGCTTGGGTGGTATCAGCTCTCGAATGTACCTAGAAGGAGAAAGATCATAGTGATAAAGAGACATTATTATCTATCAAGGCATTGAAAAAGATTGTATTATTTGATTGATTCAAAAAATTAATATTTTATTAGATATTTCCTTTATTTACATTTCAAATGTTATCCCCTTTCCTGGTTTTCCCTCAAAAAAAATCCCTATTTACTCCCCCTCCCCCTAATGACCAACCCATCCTCTCCTGTTTTCTGGCCCTGGCATTCCCCTATACTGGGGTATTGAGCCTACACAGGACCAAGGGCCCTTCCTCCCACTGCTACATATGCAGCTGGAGCCATGAGTCCCACCATGTATATTCTTTGGTTGGTGATTTAGTCCCTGGGAACTCTGAGGGTACTAGTTAGGTCATATTGTTGTTCCTCCTATGGGGCTGCAAATCCATTTAGCTCCTTGGGTCCTTTCTCTAGCTCCTTCAATGGGGACCCTATGCTTAGTCCAATGGATGACTGTGAACCTCCACTTCTGTATTAGTCTGCCACTGTTAGAGCCTCTCAGGAGAAAGTTATATCAGGCTGCTGTCAGCTAGCCCTTGCTGGCATCCACAGTAGTGTCTAGGTTTGGTGATTGTATTTGGGAAGGACCCCCAGGTGGAGCAGTCTCTGGATTGTCCTTCCTTCAGTCTCTGCTTCACACTTTGCCTCTGCAACTCCTTCCATGGATATTTTGTTTCCCCTTCTAAGAATGATTGAAGTATCCACACTTTGGTCTTCCTTCTTTTTGAGTTTCTTCTGGTTTGTGGATTATATCTTAGGTATTCTGATCTTCTGAGCTAATATCCACTTATGAGTGAGTGCATACCATGTGTGTTCTTTTGTGATTGGGTTATGTTACTAAGGATGATATTCT
The DNA here is from genome assembly GCA_019843815.1 of Montemys delectorum. Classification (NCBI taxonomy): domain Eukaryota; kingdom Metazoa; phylum Chordata; class Mammalia; order Rodentia; family Muridae; genus Montemys; species Montemys delectorum. The sequence goes on along the minus strand of JADRCD010134053.1, from coordinate 3,084 downwards.
CCAGATCCATCAATTTCCCTAAGAATTTTACAAATTCGTTGTTTTTAATAGTTGAGTAGTGCTCCATTGTGTAAATGTACCATATTTTCTGTATCCATTCCAATCTTGAGAGACATCTGGGTTGTTTCCAGCTTTTGGTTATTATAAGTAAGGCTGTTATGAACATAGTGGAGCATGTCTTCTTATTACATGTTGGAGAATCTCCTGAGTATATGCTCAGGAGTGGTATTGCTGGGTCCTCAGGTAGTACTATGTCCAATTTTCTGAGTAACCGCCAGATTGATTTCAAGAGTAGTTGCACCAGCTTACAATCCCCCGCCCCCAGCAATGAAGGAGTGTTCCTCTTTCTCCACAACATCTCCAGCATCTGCTGTCACCTGAGTTTTTGATGTTAGCCATTTCTGACTGGTGTGAGGTAGAGACTCAGGGTTGTTTTGATTTGCATTTCCCTGATGACTAAAGATATCGAATATTTCTTTATGTGTTTCTCAGCCAGTCAGTATTCATCAATTGAGAATTCTTTGTTTAGCACTGTACCCCATTTTTAATAGGGTTATTTGGCTCTCTGGAGTCTAACTTCTTGAGTTCTTTGTATATATTGGATATTAGCCCTCTATCAGATGTAAGATTGGTAAAGATCTTTTCCCAACTTGTTGGTTGCTGTTTTGTCCAATTGAGAGTGTTTTACCTTGCAGAAGCTTTACAATATTGTGAGGTCCCATTTGTCAATTCTTGATTTTAGTGCATAAGCTATTGGTGTTCTGTTCCGGAAATTTTCCCCTGTGTCTATGTGGTCTAGTACTTCCCCACTTTCTTTTCTGTTAGTTTCAGTGTATCTGGTTTTATATGGAGATTCTTGATCAACTTGGACTTGAGGTTTGTACAAGGAGATAAGAATGGATCAATCTGCATTCTTCTACATGCTGACCTCCAGTTGAGCCAGCATCATTTGTTGAAAATGCTGTCTTTTTTCCACTGGATGGATTTAGCTCCTTTGTCAAAGTTCAAATGATCATAGGTGTGTGGGTTCATTTCTGAATCTTCAATTCTATTCCATTGACATACCTACCTGTCACAGTACCAATACCATACAGTTTTTTATCACAATGGCTCTGTAGTACAGCTTGAGGTCAGGGATGGTTCTTTCCCCAGATGTTCTATTATTTTTGAGAATAGTTTTCACAATCCTAGGTTTTTTTTTTATTCCAGATGAATTTGCAAATTGCTCTTTCTAAGTCTGTAAAGAATTGAGTTGGAATTTTGATGGGGACTGCATTGAATCTGTAGATTATTTTCAGCAAGATGGCCATTTATACTATATTAATCCTGCCAATCCATGAGCATGGGAGATCTTTCCATCTTCTGAGATCTTTTTCAATTTCTTTCTTCAGAGAGTTGAAGTTCTTACCATATAGATCTTTCACTTGCTTGGTTAGAGTCACACGAAGGTATTTTATTTTATTTGTAACTATTGTGAAGGGTGTTGTTTCCCTAATTTCTTTCTCAGCCTGTTTATCCTTTGTGTAGAGGAAGGCCACTGATTTACTTAAGTTAATTTTCTAGCCAGCTACTTTGCTGAAGTTGTTTACCAGGTTTAGGAACTCTGGTGGAATTTTTGGGGTCATATAAGTATATGGGCAAATCATCAGCAAATAGTGATATTTTGACTTCTTTCTTTCCAATCCGTTTCCCTTTGATCGCCTTTTGTTGTCTAATTGTCCTGGCTAGGACTTCAAGTACAATATTGAATAGGTAGGGAAAGAGTGGGCAGCCTTGACCACTGATTTTAGTGGGATTGCTTCATGTTTCTCTCCATTTAGTTTGGGTGAAGTCATATGAGAATCAAATAAAAACAATGGCTCCCATTACTTCTGAAAACAGAAAATCAAGCATAAGAAATTGTAATGAAACCAATACTAAATTCTTAGCATTATCTTAACAAATAAGTGCAAAGATGAATATACACTTTTCAGTGGGAAATAAATCAAATTTCTAATTCATATACCTATTTCTTAGTTATGGTTTGAATGATATTGAAAATATTTCTAAATATTTATATAATATTGCTTCTGAAATATCTCAAGGTCAAAAGCAAAGCTAAAGTTGGAAACAAAATGTAAATGCTTTCTGTTTGTTAATAATGGCACTATAATCAGTAACATAGCAATGTGTGCTTTGAAGCTATTGTGTCTTTCCTATCAATGCTTTGGTTTGGTTTCTTCTGATCCTAGACTTTCTTATATGAGCCAGGAATTTACTCAGTGGAGGCATTGCTGGGGGCACAATGGAGTTTAGCATCATTGCAACTTTAATAACAATAAATTTAAATTGATATCTAATTTATTTTCACAGTATATGAGCACTTCCTTCCCCAAACCTAATGTAATTCTCTGGGTTGGGAAAGGTAATCTATAGTGCATATATTTTAGAAAAGGTATCACCAATAGGAGCTTAGGAGAAATACAATTATCTAAATGGTGTCCCAGACTCTGGGATATCTTTTCCTCAACAATGATTCCTCCTGGATGCATAGGCTATTTAGGGAGAAAAGTAAACTTATTGTTAGCAATAGCCATTTAGGAAGGCCTAAGATCAATTTGTGAAGTAATGTCCTATGGCAACAAAGAAGTACTTTTCTGCATAAATTTCACAAATTTCTTTCAAAAAGATGTTGAAATAGACTCAACTAAATTAATCACCGTTAACCTTTTATAGGGGGAGCCTTTTGGTTTCTCTTCAAGTTGTGAAGGTCTTCTCAGAACTCATAATGCATAAATTATAAAAATGTTATGAAAATTTTGGAAGGGTACCCTAGTTCATTGAAAATACATACCAGACAGTAAGCCCTTAATTCCCTTCACCTACAGTGAAGTTGTCTAATTACCCAATAACTGTCATATTCCTGAGGTCTCTGATCTCTGTTGTGATCTTCCAAAATTTATAAAAACAAGAGTTATGTCATATCCTTACAAAATAAGTCAAGATAGAGCCCTCTATCAACAGTGGTAGTAACTGTAGGCATAATATTTATGAGACACTAAAAGGCCTTAATTTGATGTTGTAGTTAATTACCTTCACATAATG
>JADRCD010134033.1:0-11841 GCA_019843815.1 Montemys delectorum | reverse complement strand
CCTTTAGGAATGTGTTCAATTTTACGGGATGGTAGGACTTATGATAAAGAGGTCTCTGAAGAAGAAAGATCAGAAAGAATGGACCAAAGAGTAAAAATGAGAGGTGGTCAAAAGAAATTAGTGTTTTCCCCAGCTCTTTGTCACAGGCAGCCTGGTTCCTTCTTGGGTTTTCTCCCTTCTGTTCATCCTCCTTTGCAGCCACTTCTCCCAGAGGTGATGGCTCATATCCATTCACAGGACTGCAGCATTTCAGCTCGGATGACATGCGGACATGGGCATGTCATGGGCTTCATTCAGCCCTGGACTTCACAATTCTTTGTCCACACAGTTTGTTACAGGATCTTTCTATATGCAAATATGCTTAGCTCAGCTAGAAATGCAAATTGGAATGCAAAGCCAGACATCATTTCCGTGGTGGGGTGTGAGTACAGTGAAGGGGGTGTTTCCTGGGGACACAGCACCTGCCAACTTAGGATACTCACCACATTCTGGACATGTGTTGGTGATGGTTGCATACCAGTCTGAACATTCTTACCATCAGTGGTCAGTACCTTTTATATTGGTTAAACTTAAGTAAGGCCTGGTGGCTCAGACCTGTAGTCTCAGTTGCTTCAGAATCTTAAGCTGGGAGAATGACTTGAGTCTAGGAGTAGCAGGAACATCCTCATCTAAAAAGAAAAGCGGTTACAGGGATGGAGAGATGGCACAGTGGCAAGAATATTGGCTATTGATCCAGAGAACCCAGGTTCAACTTCTAGCCTTCATATCGAAGCACGCAGCTGTCTGTGATTCCAGTTCCACAGAATGCACACCCTCTTTTTGCATCCAAGTCATACATATGGTACATAGACATGCATACAGGCAACATACCCATATGTATAAAATAATTTTTAATTGATTAAAGCTGGGTGTGGTGCTGCATATCTGTGATCTTAGCATTCAGAAAGTGGAGGCAGAGACATCTTGATTGCTCTGTCATCTTCAGTTATAAGAGTAAAAAAAATGGTTGAACTGGCAAATAATTTTATATATGTAAAACCATACAAAATCAGTAATCAGATTCCATGGCATCTTTGAGTTAGGCTGCTTTGTTATCGCCTCCCTATCAGGGTCATTTTGCTCCTAGGCTGTGCTAACTTTTCACTTGGTAGATCCTCCAAGTTTTCCATAGTGTAGAATCACCAGCAACATGGACTTGTGAAAGATGTAGGTTCTGTAGCCTCCCTGAGTGGAACTGCAATATGCATTTGGAACTTGCAGGGAGTCCTGATGGGGTGGATTACAGATCACGCGTGAGAAATCCTTTTCTTTCCATGACTTCTGTTCTTAACCTTCCCTGGGAGGGCCTTATCACCTCACACCTGGATTCTAACAGCAGCAGGCCTATCATTTGCTTTTCTCTGTTCCAGCCTCCCCAGTTGCCAGAATAATTCTTGGCTCACACAATTTCCCTACTGGGAAGCTTTCCTGAGACCTCTTAGATAGATGCTATCTAAAGGCATTTGGCCTGGAGCCAGAACCAGCTTCCCACCCTCCCCTTTCCGTCCTCTTTGTTTACTCCCATGCTTTCCCAACAACTGGAGTCCAGTTCCAGCGGGGTTCAGATCCCTAAAGGGGAGATGTGGAGTCAACAAGGGAATGTGATCTGTGATGTGGATATGCTGGAACTTTTGTCAAGCAGCAATGGTCACCATGAGGTCCACACCACCCAACTCACTGACGTTTTGTTGTTGTTGTTTGTTTTTTTTATGGTAGCTTCTGCTAGTTTGGAATGGTGTCCTTTCCTTTCTACCTCTCCAAATTATAACCATCATCTACTGGAATGGGAAGCATTACACTACAAAGGAGAAAGTAAAGAAACTATTGAAGTTGTTTATCCTATCTCTTCAGGCATCTGTCTCATCTCCTCCACATCAGGCTTTGCCTTGCACTAGCTATATGACTTTGGCCCAGGGGTCTAACTTCTCCGTAATTTACTTAGTGTTTTCACCTTCTCACTAGTAAAATGAGAACATTATTGGTGGGTTTGCAGCTAGAAATAGGGCCTTCCTTCTTTGTACTGGGTATGCTCTGTACCACTGAGCTACACGGTCTCTAAACAGGGATCTTAATAGGACATACTTCATTGGTTTGGTTTGTGGAGAAGATTTTAAAAGATTTTTAAAGGATATATATATATATAATATATATATATATATATATATATATGGTTTAAAGGATATATATATATATATGGTTAATTATAATGGTATGTGACATAAAAGTTCAGTGTCTGGGCCTGAGTGGGTTTCTCTGCACACCTCCCCAGGGACTGAGCTGTCATTGGCCCATCAATTCCTAGCCTGCTAGGAAGAGAAGTAGTAGGATTTGAAGGCAACGGTTTCCTGAATAAGTAAGATGATGATCAAAACACCACAGGAGTCAGTGGGTCCAGCACTTTCTTCACTGTGTGCCTTCACTTGTCTTTCTTTCCATACTCCAGGGGCAAGTGGACCTGTCTCCTTCTCCATTCAGTCTCTACTGGTTCTCTAGGAGGCCTCTCTCCCATGAGCAGCTTCCTCTGTGCTTGTCCTTAGCCTGGGGTCTTTGTTCCTTAGACCCAAGCCCTTTTCTGTAAATCATCTAGTCCCTGTGTGTGTGTGTGTGTGTGTGTGTGTGTGTATGTGTGTGTGTGTGTGTGTGTGTGTGTGTGTGTGTGTACCTAAACCTAGCTAGTTAGCATATGCATTACTACTTCAGGGCAAATACAAGCAATTCTTTTAAAAGCCACATTAAGGTCAATACTTTTGTTCTTTCTTCCTCATCCTCTCCTTTTTCCTGTTCCTCCCAGTAAAGATTTTAAAAAGTTCAACTAGTATAGACCCGAGGAGGTTCTAAGAGTGTTTTTGACATTTCATGGGGGGATCCAGTCTCCCGAGACCCATGAGAATTCTGGGGGCTGCACAGAGCTCTTGGGCTCAGTTTTTTTTTTTTTTTTTTTTTTTTTTTTTGTCTATTTAATGGAACTAATCTGGAAGTACCTTTCTATAAGGGCAGGAAACACAGCTTTGCCTTCAGTAGGGTTACAGAGTAGTGTTTTTGTGATCCTTTTGGTCATGCCAGTAAGACTGCCTGGAGGATCAATGAGACAGTAGATCACAGGTCACCTGGCAAGGTGGCATGCCCAGAAGGATTACTGCTACAGCTCTTATTGGTTTGGTTTTTTTTTTCCTTGTATCTCGGTCTGATTAGACCAGCTGAACCCAGATCTCGAAAAGCCATAGAAGTCCACAAACAATATGTTTTTCTGCCTTTCTCCACCATTGCTGGTTTTCTGTGGAGCAACAATAACAAAAGAGTTGCTCCTGTGTGTGAATAACAAACCTCTAAAGTTCCTCTTATCTGGTCTAGTAACTGCTGTGGCCTCAGAGGTTGCAGTGTTTGTCTCTGTTTAGGCGGGGTTGCCTAGGGAACAAAGTTGTTCTCTTTACCACTAAGTGACTGTGGGACAAGTTTTTTCCCCCTTCTTGTACAGAAAGTGCTTGTTGACCAGAGGGTTTGATGGACTACTTTCTAGCCTTCCCCCCCTCCTCAGACTTCTTCTCCTCATACCCCCTCTCCTTTTTGAGACAAGCTCTCATGTAGTCCAGGTTGTCCTTGAACTTCTGCCTCAACCTCTCAGGTGCTGAAATTATAACAGACATATACCACCACACTCTAATCCCACTTGTGCCCCATCCCCAATCATATAGCACTGTAGATCAAACCTTCTTTTATTGTCTTTTCAGCTTCACACAGGGGTTTGAAGTCTGTAAGAGTCCTGAATAGTCCAAAAACCCCTTAGCTTGCTTTAAAGGGTAAAGGTAAAGAGCTTGGGAATGAGGATTAAGAAGCTAGGTCAGATGAGGAATGGCTGCTTGGGGGCTGACCTCAGTTTGTTATCTATGCTAGAATCTATGCATTATGTATACCCAGAGCAAACTGATAGGTGTACACAATGACTTTGATATCCTGACTAGTGTGGTGGAAATAAGGTAGGGAAATTGGAGCTCAGCAAGCAGAGGTATTTAATGTTAAAAAAGTTTTAAAAATTGGAAAAGGAGGCCAATATGTGTGAATCTGACAGAGAAAGAAGCACATCTTGGTCACTTTGAGGATTATGGTTTAAGAAAAAGTTCTATTCAAACTGCATGTGTCCAAATGATAGCTGTGTGTTCTACAGGAAGCCCAGATAAAATTAAATAACTGAAATGGAATGAGATCCTTGGGAACACGTGAGGCTGAGAATTGGCCTAGTGTCTAGTTGAGAGTCTGTCAGAAGAGACACTAAATGTTCAATAGCTTGTTAGATAAAGTACAGGGAAATGTGGACAGAGAAGGTAGTAGTAAGTAGTCCTTAAGAGGGACAGAGGGAAGCTGGAATAGACTTTGCCCACACAGCTGGTGAGAAAACTCGGAGGACTAATGGAGAAGCAGGCATTTGAAGGTTATCTTTTTTGGGTGGGGCTGGGAAAGCAGACTATAAAGAATTTAGCTTTCCACCTCACACTGTCTCCTTTTTCCCACCAAAACACTTTGTTTCTTTGTCAAGCTCAAGAGCTCCAAGTGGATTATTAAAATGCTGTCTGTGGTGACTGGTTCAGAAGCAGGAAGAGGCCCACCTGGGTTAAGTTGGTTCCTCTCTGTTCCTTCACATGTACACCCTGTTTCTTCGGAGCATTCTTGGGGGGGTATCTTTTTCAAATCTCCCCTCAACTTAAAGTTGGGTGTTAATAGTCATTTATTCTGTAGCTTTTATATAAAAGAGCAGGACAGAGTAGGAAGGCTGCCAGGGTGAGTCCTAATTTTTATAAGAGTTGTGTGACTCTGGACAAGTTACTTAAACTTACCCAGTCTCAGCTTATTGGGACAGTGAGTTACAAGAGCACAAGCATGTTCTTCATGTAGAGAATAGTGAATGACAAACCATCATGAATATAGCATAGGTCTGGCCCTTACCAGGTATTCAACAAATATTGGACGGACTAGCAAAACCTCCTAGGCGTCTCCCAGTTCATTTATGCACTCAGAACCCAAGTTTATTTTTAGAAAAAAAAGAGCAAAGTTTATTGAAATTTCAAGCTACATTTGAAAAAATCCAAATCCAAATCCTGGAGACGTACAGCAGGATAAGGTGTCAGAAAGTGGAAAGTGTTCACTGTCACAGAACCTCCTTACACAAGCTTCCTGGGTACATTTTCTAGGCCCCAAGGGGATCAAAACTAATTGCTCCTCTCCTCTACCACAGGACTCCATCCTTTGACTAACCCCTAAGTTTCCCACAAGAACTTAAAAAGAAAAACAAACAAAAAAAACAAAAACAAACAAACAAAAACAAAAAACCCAAAACTTAAAACAAAAATGTGAAGTCCAAATTGATCTTCTCTCAACCCCATTCTATGTAGTCAGCACCAATGAATGGTGGGTTTGGCATTCAAAAGAGGACTTCATGTCTTCAGTGGACAGATCAGGGAGGGCTGCAGCAGCAAGGCATCTGTGGCCGCATTGTGAGGCTGGTCTCCCCTCCCTCTCTTATATCTTGAGTCTTATTTACTCTAAAGGACAAACTGGATCAATTTGGTAAATTAGCACAGTCAAAAACTTAGCTTTAGGAGATAAGAGACCAGTCAGTACTCCCAAAGCTTGTTAGGCCCTTCAACATGTAGGTGTATATGTATATGTATACATCACTACACTAAGATATAGATCTAGCCCTATGAGTATATATATGCATTTATGGCTATACAGAAAAACTATGCCAATACTAACCAAACAGAACTTTATAAGCAGTCATCCCAAAGCTGTAACCCCACACTGGGCTGTGCACAAAGCCATGCAATATTAACCAACAGAAGGCTGATTTGGCTCAATCTCTCTCATCTCTGCCCCTTTCTGTAAAAGACAGAGGAGAAGAGAGAGGTTGCTTCTGCTTAAAACACAAGTGGCTTCTTCATAGGAACAGTCGTCGTCAGGTGAAGCTGTGGAAGATGTCCATGGAAATGAAAAAAACAGACCCCTTATACTTTCTGGAGCACACTGGCATCACATCTCAAAACTACTTTCTCCTTGGCCAGCTGTAACTAAGTTGCCCAGGCCCTGGGAGCCCCCAGGGCCCAGTGACATGACAGGCTCACTGGCTTGGGGTTACTAGGCCCCATGCAACTCAGTCTCCAGAGACCTGCTCTTTGTCAGGGGTCTGTTACTGGAGTGGACCCAGATGGGCATGTCCTTGGGACATCTCTTGGCACCAGCTATGTTAGGTGTAAAGTTCTCCACATGAGATGACGCTTGGGGAGCCAAAAAACAAACTGGAAAGAACTAGGTAGAACAAGTTGTGGCTCTGCCCACCCTAAGGACAGAGCCACTTACACCGCAGAACCACCAGGGGCTTCTGGGGTTTCTGGGGATTCTGGGGCTTCAGGTGCTGGCTCTTCAGGGCTCAGCCGGGACTGGAACTTTTCCAGTTGCTCTGGGCTTGCCAGCGTCTTCAGGAGGGTATTCTCACGCTCCAGCTGGGAATTCTTCTCAACCAGCTCACGAATCTGCTCCTTTAGGACCTCCACCTCCTCTCTCACAGCATACATCAGATGATTCTTCACTAGATCCTGCCATGGAACAAAGCTATTTGTTAGCCATCACAGCCCGTCCGCAGAACTGTCACCAATGCTACCAATCTGCTGAACTGGCCTTTATGCCACCATCATGCAGCCTTCCTATAGTATATTGTGCCTGAAGGTCAATTCTTCACACCCTCCTCTCCAAAGCACTTAAGACTCTTGTCCAGGAGAGTTGTAGGATTTGTGCCATACCAGGGTTGGGAGCCCAGCTTTGTTCCAGGTAGGTTCCCTCAAAATTATTAATGACTTTCAAGTCTGACTAGGGTAAGAGCTCTCTTAGTTTGCCCTGGTGCTGGCACAAATCTGGGGTAAGCCTATGGTGCACCCCATATTGTTAGTCTGCTTTACAAATATTCTCCAAGAATATGAAATTGTTATTTCATCTATTTTGGCATTTCCTCCTCTGCACATAACCCAGTACACTGAGTCACAATTGTCTTGCAGACTCAGACAGGACACAGGAACCTTGGTCTGGGGAGGGACAGAGCTTGCTCTATACCCTTTGAATCTACTGAGGGATAGGGAATTGTGACATTAAGCTTTATAGCACAGTCTAAAAGCTTCTCATTGAAACAAGTCTCAAGCTTCTGCAGCATTTTAGCTGCTTGGTGGAGTATAACCTTTACCTAGTCAGACCTGGGCCAGCAAAAGGGTGGGAAGGGTGGGGTGCCTTGCTTTCTGTTTCCTCCAACTCCTGACCCTAGCCCAGGTTCTGCAGAGGCACTGCAGTGCAACTGCATCCAAGGAGCTCTGGTCCCTGCCAACTGCAGGAGGCAGACAAATTCAAGAGCCATAGCTCTCCCCTTGCACCATTTAGGAGGGAGCCAGAGGCTGCTATAAAGCCCTGGGATAGACGAGTGAAAAAGGACGAGTGAAAAGTGCTACTCTGCGGGGAATCCTGCTAGATGTACTCTAAGGTTTCCAATGAGGACTGGAAGCTAGCAGTTACTTTCCTTAGGGTCCCGGTTAAACACTTTTGCATCCATGCCCTTAGACCTGTTCAGAGTTACATAAGCTAAGTCAGAGGGCAGCAATGACACAGAGATGCTACTCACCATGGCCTGCTCAATCTTGTTGTCTAGGGCCACCACACTGGCTCCGGAGGCACTGCAGAGACAAAAAGCATAGCCACCCATTAGTCACTCTAAGTATAAAAGACAGCTGTGGCTGAAGTCGTCCATCTGCCTATGGTCTTCCTCTCTCCTGCCTCCCTGTCCTGAAGTCCAGACACTTTAGTTTTTAGGTCCCTCTCCAGCCATTGCAGGAAGCTGCACTTTCCCCAACCCCCATAAGCCTTGTGAGGGCTCCGCCCTGAGTTCCAAAGGACTGGAGCCTCATGGTTTCTGGGGCTCCCTGGCCTGAGTGGCCTTCGTTTGAGCGATTTGCAAACAATGGAGCGCGCGCCCAAGGGAAGTCCCTACTGCGGGCCCCAAAGGTCCGAGGCAAACCTACAGAACTCCGAACCTAACAAGGAATTCCTTCTCGATTTAGAAGCTTCCGGCCTTCTCCCTTCCCCAGCCTTGCTTAGCTCACCGGCCCTCCGACTTCCCGGGTGCAGCTGCTGTTTTTCACCGCGCAGCAGCCGCAGGAACGCTCCGCGGATCCCTGCGCGGAGGTGACCCCCCTTTCTGCGTCCCCTACCCCCGCCCCTTCCCAGGATGCTACTCCGCGGGGAACAGGGACCAGTGCAAGGCTAGCTAGCTAGCTAGCTCTGAGATCCACTTCAGAGCCCAGTCCCCGCAGGCTCCCTCGCTCACTTTAGCGCTCAAGTTAGGGCCAGTGGTTACCTGTTATCCAGTTTAACGGAAACCACATCCCCTCCAAGCAGAGAAGAGAAGAAGGAGATGGAGAAATTGTGCAGCTGATAGACCGCCACCTCCATGGGGGTCTGATACATTTCCGTGTTCATGATTCGGGTTGCCCGGGAGCTGTGGTTGGTTTGAGTGGCTGCTGGCGAGCTGCTATGGGATAGGCTCTGGCGCAAGGAGTAGGCTGCAGTGCAGACCCTGAGCCAGGTAGGCACTTGCAAGCTGGAGTTGAAGGGAAGTGACTCAAGGGGTGTCACCTAGTGTGGCACAAACTCCACAGCCGCCAGTCCGACCCAGACTCAGAGATAATTTCGGCTCCTGCTTCTTTATATAGGAGGAGCCAGCTGCGTCACATGGCGTCAGGGGCCATGCAAATGAGTCCTGTACTGGGCTTTGTGGCCCAGTTAAACCACATCCCCTCCCTGAACCTTAATCAGGGACTGTAAACAGTTCAGCACTTTCTTGTGCCAATTGGCATTTCTAAAGAGGACTTTGGAGGCTGGTAAAAACCAAACTGGAGCCGATTTCCAGAAAGAAGAAAGGCTCTAACAGGAGGTAGAAAGCATTCAGCAGAGGGCGGTACTGCATTTAAAAGCTCTTCGGGTGCCAGTCAGCATGCTCTAACTGGCTCTGCAGTGCTCTCCAGTCACTCCGAATGCCTACTCCAACCATTTTTCACTTTCTCCAACCAACTAAGCTCTCAATCTCTTTCCTTGGAAACAGACTTTCCATCTGCATGTTCACTCACGGAGAAACTGTCTCCTCCCCTAGTCAGAAGCTTACCCAGCCTGCTCCAAAATCTAGAATCCACTCAATCCATCTCTTCCTTGAAAAGTACAGTTATGGGAATAATGAGTGGTCTGCATGAGATATAGGATGGACACATAGTAGGGAGCAGTGGGTGGATGAAAGGATATTGAAAGCTGACAGGGTACTGGAGTTGGCAATGGAGTGACAACAGATACCAGTCCTTTTCTCTTTTGTCTCTCTATCCTACTCTGCCAAGAAAATACATTCAACACCATCACCCGAGAGCTCTTGTCCCTATTTATGTTTATCTCCCATGTATGGGTCTTTTGCTGATATGAATGACTGTGTACCACATGAATGCCTTGTTGGATTCTCTGGGACTAGAGTTACAGAAGGTTGTGAGCCAAGCCCGCAACAATCAACCCAATTCTCTGGGAGAACAGCTAGTGCTCTTGCCGCTGAGCCATTTCCTTCTCTCTTTCCCTCTTTCTTTTCTTCCTTTCTTTCTAGACAGGGTCTATCTATGTAGCTCAGGCTGGCCTCTAATCACAAGTCTTCTAAATGCTAGGATTATAGGCTATAGCAACATGATTTCACTATTTTTTTTAAAAGCAAAGTTTTGTTACTTTTAAAAATAAACAGCAAGCTGAAAAGAAAATTACAATCCAAAGTGACATATAAACTGCCTCAGGAAAATCTTTTCCTGTGATAATGTAACAGTGTAAACAGGAGCCCAAAGAAAGCAAGACTTAGGATTTCTCTAGGTGTTCCAAAACTGAGAACCCTGAAGTACTGACACCAAGGGGGACATGCTGCCCACGAATCTCAAAGTGCTGATAACAGTTCCATCTACATGTGTACACTTTCTGGTTTTCTTTCAATTTTTGTTTCATTATTCCTATAAAGTATGAAATAATGAATGATACAGGGAATCCAAAGAGAAACTCAATCCCAGGGGGAAAATTTGCCAAAATATAAATAAACCCACTTTTATTTACCAGTTTCTGTTTTCTCTAGAATCTAAGGAAACTAAGGTGGTATTTTTAGACCTAAATGTCTAGTCGTAATTGGTCCAACTATACACATACCATTGAAAAGTAGTTAATGATGCCATAAGGAAACAAGGTTACTGTTGTCTAATAAAAATTACACCCTTTGCATTAAAATATAGTTTCATTCTTTTGGCATAAAAAAGAAAGGAAGGAAGAAATGAAAAGAAGGTGGCATCTAAACCTTGAGGTTCTTTCCTCCGGCTCCTTCTAAGAAAGGCCACCTGGTGGACAAAATCTGAACTGCAAACATAAGAAACAACATGGCCAGAGAAAGGAATATGTGATGCAATAACCAATACTGTTTACATCAACCAACCCATAACTAGAGGAACATTAGGTTCCACCAACATATACAATAGTCTGCATGGTGTTAAGGTAAGTACCCATAAATCAGTGCTCCACAAGTTATGGTCCAATGAAATATTCGAGTGCAATCATGTTATTGGAAAAGTACTGGGACCTCTTATCAGCAAAGGAGGTAATGATTTGCTTCAGGATATTTCTCTTAAACAGGTACCTGGTACTGACATCCTGGCCAAGGCCCCAGCCAAGCTCAATCTGCAGGCCTTGACCTCTTCCTGGCTTTTAGTGCATTATAACTGAACAGTCACTGTTTTCAGCTATGAAATGGGGCTCAACTGGTAGATTTTAATGTTAACATTCAATTCTCACTGCAATTGCAAAAAGCTGAACAATAAACTCTCCAAGCAAACCTTTTGCATAAGCCCATTTCAGGCCACTTTAGGTGGGAGATAATGCCAACTTCAGGACATTTTAAACTTCAGGCTCTTTGAACCTGGTATTTGCAACTAAGAGGTATCCAGCAGGCAGAACAAAGTATAGATCGTATTTATAGGTCATCAGGAACGTTATCTGAAGAGAGAAAAATTGCCAGGTGGTAGTGGCATACACCTTTAATCCAAGCACTTGGAAGCAGGAGCAAGTGATCTTGGAGTTTGAGACCAGCTTGGTCTACAGAGTTTCAGAAGATAGCCAGGGCTGGGCAGAGAAACTGTCCTGAAAACAAAAATCAAACCAACCCAAACCAACTAACCAAACCAACCAACCACTTTTAAATTAGCAGCTTTGCTGTTCTTGGAGTTCCCTGCTCTATCATCTGCCCTCTGCCACCTAGAGCTTTCTTGGTCTGAGAGAGTCTGAGTTGATTTTTTTTTTATTGCTTTGTTAATTTTTCTTAAACTACTGCTACTCACCTCAAGATTCCAAGGGAGATGGCAGAAAGGCAGTGGAAGAGGGATAAGATAGGTAGGCAGAGGCAAAATAACAACAGAAAAATAGGGTACAGGACAGAAGTCAAACAACCATTTTGGTGCAGATTCCCTCATTTGGAAACAGTGACAGAGAAATTCAGGTAGTTTGAGGAAAAAAGAGAAAGGAGGAAATAGGGTTTGCCCACAAGGTTGCATTGAATTGCTCACTAATTAATTATACTTCAATTAAAAAAAAAAAGTTGAGTTTGAGACTCACTGACTGTAATAGTTACCATTAATGCCATCCTAACTATGGGTTGACATTGTGCTGGCTGTACCACAAACCCTGCATTACAGGCACTGTCACTACCATTTACAAATGAAG
>JADRCD010134008.1:0-12154 GCA_019843815.1 Montemys delectorum | reverse complement strand
GAGTATAGGCTTTTGTAGTAGGCTCTCATGATTTTTTGGATTTCCTCAGTGTCTGTTGTTATATCTCCTTTTTCATTTCTGATCTTGTTAATTAGTAAACTGTCTCTGTGCCCTCTAGTTAGTCTGGCTTAGGGTTCATCTATTTTGTTGATTTTCTCAAAGAACCAGCTCCTGGTTTGGTTGATTCTTTGTATAGTTCTTTTTGTTTCTATTTGGTTGATTTCACCCCTGAGTTTGATTATTTCCTGCCTTAAACTCCTCTTGGGTGAATTTTCTTCTTTTAGTTCTATACCTGTCAAATTGCTGCTTTATGCTCTCTCCACTTTCTTTATGGAGGCAATTAAAGCTATTAGTTTTCCACGTAGGACTGCTTTCATTGTGACCCATAAGTTTGGGTATGTTGAGGCTTCTTTATAATTAAACTCTATGAAGTCTTTAATTTCTTTCTTTATTTCTTCCTTGACCAAGTTATCATTGAATAGAGTGTTGTTAAGCTTCCATATGTATGTGGGCATTCTATTGTTTATGTTGTTATTGAGGAGCAGCCTTAGTCCATGGTGATCTGATAGGATATAAGGAATTATTTCAGTCTTCTTGTATCTGTTGAGGCTGTGGATCTGCTGGAGAGCTTGCCTCTAAGGAGTACTCTAACTCAAGGACTTGGGAGAGATTGACATTTTCTCTCCTGTCACTTTCTAAGGCAGGACTAGCCAGGAGGCACAGGCCTCAGAAGTGACAGGGCAACTGAGACAGGATCCTTTCTACTTCAGCATTTGAATACTTTTTTATGGTAGTGTCTTCGATATCTGAGGTCTTGCTGTCCAGTAACATTTCTTGTCTTAGTACACAGTGTCAGTTTTTTCATGAATGGGATGTAACGTACAACATAGTGGTAAATTGTCATTTGCCATTTAAGCTTAATGAGACAATTGCTGTAGAAGAGGAGTAACCCCTCTTCATATTCTGACTTAAACATTATTTTCTCAGTATTTTCTGCTTGTGGGGAATGAATTAGTTCTGATGAATGTTAAACACAGGCAGAGAAGAGGAACAAATGAATCACAATCAGGGAACATCAGATTCTTGAAAACAAATAGAGGGTAAGTGATCCCTGACAGGCTTTTCTATAGTCTCTTTTACACAATTATTTATAGTATGAAAGAAAAAACAAGAAGATTTCTCATGGAAAGACAGTTCCAAAGAGAATTTTGGATTACTGCTGTAACTTTGTAGTTGTTACTAGATGTTTATAAGTCCACAATTTGAATGTTACCCGTGTTTGTTTATCAAAACACACTCTTCCAGTCATTTCTGATGAGTACTTGCTATTTATCTTCTATTTTTATTCTTCACATTTTACATAAATTTTTGTTTTGCTTGTTATTTGCTTGATTCACTCATTCAAAACTTAAACTATGACAATGTTATCATTCTTTCAACCATCCAGAATATGGAAAAAAATGCTTTATAGTAACAGCTGGGTTCTCAATTAACACGATTAAGGTCATTCATGTTTCTTTCCAAATTAAACAATATATATTTGATATAATTCTGCTAAACTTTTGTTATCTCTTAGACTAGATACAAATAAAAAGCCATAAGCAGTAACTGTGGCATAGCCCAAGTCGTATGGGAAAAACTTTATTTGACAAAAATATTTCACTTCATAATTTATTCAATTTATTTTTATTTCTTTTTGTTTCTTTATTCTTCTTGCATACAATATAACCCAACTGCAGTCTCCCCTCCATCCCTGTCTCCCAGACCACCCCACATTCCTTCTCCACAAGATCTACTGTCCTCCATTTTTCCTCAGAAAAATCAGACCTTCTAATAATACAACTGAATCTTAACAAGATGTAGTAAGACTGGTCATAAATCCTCACATGAAGGCTGAATGAGGCAACCCAGTAAATGAAAAAGATTCCAAAGGAGCAGGCAATAGAGTCAGAGATACAGTCATTCCCACTGTTAGGAGTCCAAGAAAAAACTCAATTTAAACAGCCACAGCATGTTTGCAGAGGCCTACTGCAAACCCAGGAAGGCACAGCAATTGCTACTTCAGTCTCTATGGGTCCCTGTTAGCTTTGCTTCGCTTAGTTGAGTCTTCAGACCTTGGTCTCCTGGTGTCCTACACCCCTCTGGCTCTACAATATTTCCTCTTTCTCTTCTGTGGGGTTTCCTTACCTCTGCCTAACTTGAGATCAGCCACTAGATGGAGGCCATGACAGGTATGGCTGGAATGGCCATAAAAAAAGAAGCAGGTAGGACTAAATGCCAATTGCTGTGCCTTCATGGGTTTGCAGTAGGCCCTCTGCATACATGCTGTGGTTTGTTTTACTTGAGGTTGTTGTTGGACTCCTAATGGTGGGAGTGAGAGCGTCTCTGTTCCTTGACTTTGGGTTCCTTTACACCCCACTTGAACTTCTTGGTTGGGCCTCACTAGGAGAGGATGTGTCTAGATGTGCTGATAATAAATGTCCCAGGGTTTGGTGGCATCCAAGGAGGGAAGCTCCACTTCTCTGAGGAGAAAGGGATATAGTTAAGGTGAGGATAGATTTGTATGGGTAAGACAGTGAAGAGAGGAGGAAGGTGTGGTATAATCCTGAAGTAAAGTGAATAACAATAAAAAAGAGAAGGTTCTTTTTTGGTTTTTTGATTTTGTTTTAAAGCAAGATGGCTTAGAGACTTAGGGTAGATCCAAATATGATTAACAACAACCACCACAACAAAACAAAGAGAAGGAAATGACTCCTAATGAAATTCTGCTATACTCCTAGATCAGTGACTAGCACAACAATCAGTAAAAGTTCCTCCAGCAACTGATGGGAGCAGATACAGACACTCGCATCCAAACACTAGTCAATTACTTTTTGATTCAACCCTCCATCAGTACACAAGCAGAATGAAGGTGTATTATTTGTCAGAATTTAAAATGAATAATCTCTCTCCCAGGAATATCAGCCCCTTACTATCCTGTAAAACCACATGAGCCATGTGTTTCTCTGTTCATATTACTGTTACTGTTCTGGTTCTCTGAACTTCTACTAGAATGGCCCAGTCTATGCAGCTCACTACATTCTAGGGGACACGTGCCAAAGTTCCAAATTCTGCAGTGCAGTTTGTAAAGCATAACTACATGGTCATGGTGATCACTGATAGCCCTACTTTTCTCAGTATAATTATATATGTATATATATATATATATATACATATATATGCATATATGTACATATATGTGTATAATAGCTCAGTTTTATGATTTTATATATATATACATATATACTATAAAATATGCAACAAAAGCAAATTAAAGAATGGAAGGTTTGAGTCATATTTTGATAAGCACTCCATTGCGGAAGGAGGGCTGTAATGCCCAGAGCTTTGCATAACTGACTAGACTGCATCTGTACTCAGGAAGCATGGAAGAAAGGTCTTATTTCTTATCTTGCTTTTCCTTCTTTGTTGTTTTTGTTTGTTTGTTTGTTTGTTTAGGATTTTTTTTCTCTTTGAGTAACTAAGGGATAGTTTCACAGATATTCAAGGTGGGACTTCTCTGCTCAGTTGAATGGTTCTGAAACTACCTCAAAAACGTGTTTCCGTGATGATTCTGAATGGCAATAACTTGATAACAAAAATTAACCATCACATTTTTGCCTATCATGAGATCATAGGTTTTTTTTTTTTCTTACCTAACTTCCATTGGATCATTTTCAATGATTTTGATCAACACATTTTAATTTGAAGTTCTCTATGATTTTCATCTTTCCTTCCTGTTACTGATTTTGTGCTTTCTATTCTATGTCTCTATTTTTATGATTTGCTTTGTGAGTGCTTGAGAATTTTTGTCCAGGAGTTATTACTGAGACTACAAACAGATGTTGGATCCTTTGCAGTTGAAGACATGGGTTCTCTCCTCTGAGCCTCTAGAGGAGCAGCAAACACTTCAGCCACACAGGTAGGCCTTCAGTACCAATTTCTCTGCTTTGATGGCATATGATTTGTTTGAGTTCAAAATAAAGGCAAAAGAGTATCTTGCAATTCCTTTCTTTTTTCGTTTTTAGATTGAAAGTATTTAACTTTCTCAGAAAGTAAACTTCTTGTCTTGTACCTGTGTTTCAAATAAGCCTGGCTACCAGCATTTTGGAGATTTAGCAAGAAAATGTGTTAGCATTTTAATTAATCTTCTTTCTGTCAGCTTAATGTCTAAATCACTTCATAGGGATTGTTATCTCTGAGTTCACACAATGTTCAATTCAATCTGTCTACCTTGTGTGGCTGTGTTTCTGCAGAGGAAGTGCAGTTTCTATCTGTGGTTTTGAAGCTGAGTTTGTCCATAACAAATATCTCAAGTATGTCATCTTCTGTCAGCAGTAAGGACATATTTCTTTTTTAATATATAGTGATTTTATGCATAAACTTTGGCAAAATTATATTTTTGAAGTATATGTATATATGTGTGTGTGTACACATGATCAAATTATATATGGATGCACGTGCACACACACACACACACACACACACACACACACACACACACACATACTACATCAAAATATCTGTCTATGCTATGATGAGTCATTTGGGCAACATGTTCTCTTCTATAGATAATGTCCCCATAGGTTACTATAGATTTGCTTCTTTGCTTTTCTGTTTGTTTGTTTCCTATTGAATATAGTGGGAAAATTAATTATAATTAATCATATTCAAGTACCCAAGAGTCATTTAAAAAAAAATTTGCTTTTTTCCCTCACATGGTAGATGCTTCTCACAAATTTGGAGAAATATTATAGATCTAAAATTTTTATAACTCCACATTAACTCTTAGATCGTAGCTTAGATTGTATTTTTGTGTATATTAACATATTGAAAGTGTTTGTGTGCATGTTTATACAGGAATTTATGTTTCTTGTCTTTTATTATAGACATCTTATACATTTATTATAGATTTCTAATCCATTCTAATACACTAAAGGATGCATAATAGGAATGTAGACCATACCTTCTCAAATGTCTTGAGGTTTCCATTGTGTCTTACTAAATTTGTTTCTGCTTGTGGGAATGTTGGATTTTTATTAATGTTGCTATTTTACTCATTGATTTCATAACACACATTCCTTAATTGCTACTCAATTCCCTTTCTTTGTTTTATTAATCTTACTAGTATTTTGCCATTTGAATGTAGATCTACATTTCTATTAACATACTTTCTCCCTTGTGCTTTAAACTTTACAACAGCTATTATTTTTAATATGGCTTTTTTTAATAGGGCTTTCTTGTGGAATAAGATAGTCATACCCCCAAAACACATTTAGAGAATTCAGTGTATATAGAGACTTAAGATGAAAAATCATACGACTTCCAAAGAATGGGTAGGGAAAGGCATTGATGCTACTTCTCTATGGTGCCTCTTACACACATCTTACAGTTACATGCAATGCCTGAATATTGATCCTTTTGACTGGGTTCATATGCCTAGAACTTGTGAATTTATGTATAACTCACCCTTGTCCTTAGTTGGTGTATTGAAGTTGTTTTTATTGCTTCTATGAATTCATAATCACCTTTCAATTAAACATAGCGAGCACATTAACTGTTTTTCACTCAGTTTACTTGTTAGTAATTAGTACTTCCTATTATATATGTCCTTTAATCTTATATATTTATTGAACATTTATTACTAATAAATTACCTTCCCAAGAAGGATATGATTTTGATCCATTTTTTTTGTCAAAGTTATATAATCATGAGAAAAAAATTAGACCCTCTGTCATATATATGTTTATTACTCATTAAAACTTTAAGATGGAATATTATACAATTGGAGCATAAGTTCATTATAATGAAATTATTACAAATAAAAGACAGTTATGACAGACTTACAAATTGTTACAACAGTGTATGTAATAAGTTTTTTCATAACTGTGATTAAATATCTAACTGTGGTGACTAATCTTGGAAGCAACTAGATTGTGTGTATGATCGACTAATGCACAAATCTTGAGCAGGATTCTTTTGATGGGATTTTTGAAGCAGGACTACTGACTTTTCAGTATCAGAAAATAAAAAGTACATGTAAGAAAGCAACTTTTCTTTTTTTCTATTTGTCCTCACACTCACTGGCAGTTTTTCTGTAATGAACAAAAATATCCTTTACAGATATTGGATCAACCTTTTAGGCTTCCAAAGTCAACTGAAGACACCTCTCCAGGAATCATCAAGGGCTTCCATACCACTTGTGAACTGCGAATATTTCCAGACTCATGAACTGAGTTAACTACCAGATTCTAGCACTTTGCAATTGATACAATCATTGTTGAACTACATGGATTACCACAAATTGTAAGTCAGCATAATAAATCCCTCTTCCCCACTTTTCTTCCATTTCTGCCTTGTAACCTCACAATGCAAATTCTTTATTTGCACATTCATAGTATATTGTGATTCATAGCAATGAATATATAACGAACAATTCTTATACTGTTTAATCTTATGTATTGACTTTATCTTAGGGATTGCCACAGTTGCAAAATTATTTTTATCTGCAAATTTCATACATGAGTACCATGTCTACATCATTTCTTCTTCTCCCTCTATTCCCTTCAATACCTATACAGTCCCCAACTCTATCACAAACTGATATGCACAGAAATGCACAAAAGATCTTAATGCCAGAACAAACAAAGAAACAAACAAACAAAAAAGAGCCGGCCAGTGATGATTCACGCCTTTAATCTCAGCACTTGGGAGGCAGAGGCAGGCAGATTTCTGAGTTCGAGGCCAGCCTGGGCTACAGAGTGAGTTTCAGGAATGCCAGGGCGATTCAGAAAAACCCTGTTTCTAAAACCAAAACCAAACCAAACCAAACCAAACCAAACCAAAACAACAACAACAAAAAAACCCAAAAGAACAAAAAAGCAAAAAACAAAAAACAAAAAACAAAAAAAACAAGATTTTAATGGAGGACGGAGGAAACGTTATTTTTAGATGATGTTTTATGTAGAGTCTAAGTCTATTGTAGCAGAGAATATATTGTGAAGTACATAGATAACAGATCTGTAGTGGCAGTAGCATGTAGTACTACTCATGGTACTTAAATCTTGATTACTTAGATCGCTCTAGAAAAATAAAACTAATAGATTTATTTATTTACTTGCTTTCTTGTGTTTATTTATTTATTTATTTGTTTGTTTGTTTAGAAATAGAATTTCTATGTGTAACTGCTCCAGGTGTTCTGAAACTTACTTTGTAGACCAGTCTGGCCTTGCAGTTACATAGAACTGCCAGCCTCTCCCTTCAGAAGACTGGATTAAAAGAATGTGTCACCAGTTCAAATTGGAATGAATATTATATATTGGGTTATACACTGTGGTCTAAATAGAGCAACCTGTCTACTGACAGAAAAAAGGAAGAGTCCAGTAGCTGTTTGTCCCACAGTGATAGATATTCAGTATATGCTGGAATCCCAAAAAGAAATAGGCTAATGACAATGAATGAAAGATCTTGAAAGGAAACCAAGGGGAAGTAGGCATAGAAAAAGTTTCCTTCTTAATTGTCCCCTATGTAGGCTGCTATTATATGGTGGACAAAGAAAGAAGCATAATAAAATTGTGAAATGAATCCATAAAACTAATATTAAAGACAATACTTAGAAATATGTTTTTCTAAGTCATATATTCTTATTGAAAGCTGAACTTTCTCTTTCCACACAGTTTTGTGTTACAGCAAAAATATTCCTTTCATTTTGACAAATGACATTTAGAGAATGACTCACCATTCCTGATTATTCGTTTTCAGTCTCATCCATTTTTTTCTGCATTTCTACTGACTTTGCCCTGAAACATTTGCAAGTATTTTAATTGCATTACAGGATTTTATCATGTCATGGAATGACTCAGAAAGACACAGTAAGGGACTTAATGCTGGCTTGGACATAGATGCTTATCAAAGATTATGTGACTGTCAGATGTCTCAATTATTTTATGGCATATCTATTCTGTCTGGAGACGTCATTGAAGAAGAACAATCCTAAACTATTGTGGTTAGATTTATTTGAGAACTACTTACCTTTAAAGAAATCTTGCATTTTAACATTTTTTTTATAGGACTTTGCAATCACAGTGAAACAAGTTCTTCAAATATAACAACAAATGTCCATTAACTTAGTTGAATGAATGTTAAAAAGTTATTGACTAACTATTTTCCTTTTTTGGCCAATGAATGGGAGATGGATGGACCAGAAGTAACATTTGTATGTTTTCGCTCTTCTTGTCTATCATAATGTCAGGATAGTATACACACTGCTCACGTTGCTTTTAATTCATAGATAGTTTTACTCTATTTCTCTAAAAATATCTACCAATCATCACTATCTTTGAACAAGTTCATGTTTTTTCAATAAAATGTGTACATAAACATTTTCTGACCATCAAACATTACATGTATGATATAACATCATGTGTACATTTGCTCAAAAACAAAGTTTCGCTGATGCAAGACTTAAAGGCATATCAACAGACCTGAGAGACAATTTCAGGGAGCTTCTCTAGTTGTGATCCTGTTTTGGGTGTTACAGGAAGACTCTGTGATTTCCCTCAGCAGTTCCTTCTGTGTGAAGAAGGGAGAAAACATACAAAAGTGTGGAGGGCATAAGACTAAAATCACAAGATTCTAAATGACTCTAAGTGGCTGCATTTGAGCTCAAATTAACAAAGAGCCTTGAGTACTTATAGCCTTTGTCAGTTACCTGAGTTACAACTGAAGGGTATAGAGAATGTATAACACGAATTAATCCATAGAACTATATCTGAAATTTACCCCATTTGTTAATAATCAGTTCATTTTCTCCCTCATTAACTGGCTTCCCCATTCCATTTTAAAATGGTAGCATAAAGATGGGGAAAAGTACATTACTGTACTTGCCTCAGAGTCCCTTCTTCAATTTCTTCATGGAATAAAGAGAAAATGGAAAAAAATCTTTTTAGCCTTGTTAATATTTAAATATGGGATTATGTCCCCCACAAACTTACTCCATAGTTTATGCCACTGTGTTTATTCATTTCTCCCACTATTGCTCAGTTAGGTAACCCTTCCGTTAATGCTGGGTTTTCTTGAATTTATATTTCAGATCCAGATGGAAAATGATGTATAATTCCTGGTCCAATCCTTTCATAAATGTCAAACCCAGATACAAAATGGATTGGCTTAGGAGCAAAAAAAATCAGCTCCAGGAAGAATGATGGCCAGAATGAACTGGAAAGATGGCAGGTATGACACTTGGACATCTGTGCACTCCTGTCTGTGCATCTATAGTGTGGTGCCATAATCGAGAGAGCTTCTCCAAATGGGAAGATTTCCAGAGGAGCTGCTGAGGCAAGGATGCACTGTTGAGGGATGATCAACATCTGACATTCAACACTTGAATATCATCTTACCTTTGAGATGCTAGTAGAAGGCAGCCCTTTTACCAACTCAACACCAACAGAAATTAGTATTCTCTCAGCCCCTTGTATGACCAATAAAATATATGCTCAAATTTTATACCATATTTGAGATTTCTCTTATTTAGTCAAATCTTTGAATAATATCTCAGATAATGTGTTTTCTCTGTTATTGAATAATCTTACTTGTTTGCATAGTAAATGTTTATAATCTGTGATAATTTGAAATGTCTTTGACTGATTATTTATGTTTCTGCAGAGCAATCAATTTATGGTCACTTTATTATAACTACTACTTTATCTTGTAACTGGTTTTCCACAAGTTGTCAATTCCATTCCATTTTTACTATATTCTTGTAAATCAATCATCATATACTACTATAATACTCTGATTATCATTAGATAATATGTAGATGAAATGTATACAGCTATGTACTGCTTCAAAAACTGACATGATGCATATATATGAATGAAAATTTTTTATAAGAGCAAGTATCTTAAAGCATGAATGTTTACTGCTGAATTAAAAATCACAATCACAATAATTGTATTTCTCAGATTCTTTTTTTTAAAGATTTATTTATTATTATAAATGAGTTCACTGTAGCTGTCTTCAGACCACCAGAAGAGGGCGTCAGATCTCATTACAGGTGGTTGTGAGCCACCATGTGGTTGCTGGGATTTGAACTCACGACCTTTGGAAGAGCAGTCCGTGCTCTAACCTACTTAGCCATCTCACCAGCCCTCTCAGATTCTTATTAAACTATATTTTATGGGAAGTGCAATAATTTTGAACTACTATCATAACTCCTGACACACCAAACAAACCACACATCACAATTACATATCCAAGAACCTCCCTTTTACTTTTTTTAATTTGAAAATTGAGATTTCATTTTAAAAGGTAAAATTCATTTCCCCTTCATTTTAGTTATTGATGGACTTTTGCCTTTAAAAGAATGGACAGTCACTTGTGGAAAGGAGTTTGAAATGTCTTCAGGTAATTCAGGTTCCTCATGATTCTGTGGAGTCAGTACATGTCTCTCTAGTACTCCATCTCCAAAAACTATAATTTACATATGCCTGCAAGATTTTATACAAGAGATGATGTTTTCAACTTTTTACTTATTCTATTATTATAATTTCATTACCAGAACCTACGGTAGGTCATTAATATTATTATGTCCTGTCTCATCGAATGAGTTTATCAATACATTTGACTTGTTGATGGGTACTTCAATTTTTTTTCAGGTAGTGCCTTTGCACATAGAGATAGTGTATTAGTCAGGGTTTCTATTCCTTCACAAACATCATGACCAAGAAGCAAGTTGGGGAGGAAAGGGTTTATTGAGCTTACTTCCACATTGCTGTTTGTCACCAGAGAAAGTCAGGACTGGAACTCAGGTCAGGAAGCAGGAGCTGATGCAGAGGCCATGGAGAGATGTTCCTTACTGGCTTGCTCTCCCTGGCTTGCTCAGCCTGCTCTCTTATAGAACCCAAGACTTCCAGGCCAGGGATGGCACCACTCACAATGGGTCTCATGGAGGCACTTTCCCAACTGAAACTCCCTTCTCTGTGATAACTCCAGCCTGTGTCAAGTTGACATACAAAACTAGCCAGTACAAATAATATAAACATTCTTATATAACTTCATTAGTAAACACAAAATGCAGAGTCTGACTTATAGCATAAATGTATATTTGACTTTAGAAGATAATGCTGGGATGTTTTACAAAATGCCTATATTTATTATGCTTGTGACTTCATATACAGAATTCTCTCTGCCAATATTCTACATTCTTTTCTACACTTGGACTAGAAGAAAATAAGGTTTTTTGATTACTTGCAAAGATAAATTGTTAAAATCTTATATCTTACGTTTGCAATGTTGTAATGTGAATAAATGGGATTTTCTATTTTTGAAGCCTAAGTTTGAATTAAATCCTTAATTCTTAGATTTTTTTTCACAGAATTACTGGATTTGTATTTCCAATTTATGTATCTATTGTCTGACACAGAAGCATTGTCCTATCACTTTTATGTTCCCACTTCTCATACAATCTATCCTGGTCACAGTTTCCAGTCCCTCTACTCCTCCCAGTTCCTCCCCCACATCATTCCCATCCAGATCCATTTCCTTTCTCTGTATCATTGGTAAAAGAACAGGATTCTAATAGATAACAACAAAACCTAACAAAATAAAATATAATCAGATAAAAAAATTAGCACATTGAAATTGGAAAAGGCAGGCCACTTTTATTGGCTAGTTTTGTATGTTAACTTGACACAGGTTGTAGTTATTACAGAGAAGGGAGTTTCAGTTGGGAAAGTGCCTCTATGAGATTTAGCTGTGGGGCATTTTTTTAATTAGTGACTAAGGGGGTAGGGCCCCTTGTGGGTGGTGTTATTTTTGGGCTGGAAGTTTTGAGTTTTATAAGAAAGCAGGCTGAGCAAGTCATGAGAAGCAAGCCAGTAAGGAACATCTTTTTATGGCCTCTGTATTAGCTCTTGTTTTTTGACCCCTTTGAGTTTTAGTTTTAATTTTTTTTTGTGATAAACAGCAATGTAGAAATAAGCCAAATAAACCCTTTCCTCCCCAACTTGCTTCTTGGTCATGATGTTTGTGCAGAAATAAAAACCCTGACTAAGACAAATTGGTACCAGGAGTTGGGTATTCCTGTGACAACCTGACCATGTTTTGGGGAGGACTGTGG
>JADRCD010133987.1:0-12942 GCA_019843815.1 Montemys delectorum | reverse complement strand
GGGGCTGGAGAAGCGCTGCAGAAAATGACAGCTGTAACCTCTGGTAAAATTAGGGTGCGGCTCGAGCATTTACTAATTATATAACTTCCCACTGTCCACCACTGTACTGACCACAAGGACACCAGTGATGGGAACCGGCGGCGACCTTGTCAAAAAGCACCACACACTAGGCCCAAGCAGTTCCATGTAAGAGGTTTAATTGAGGGGGAGAGAGGGGGCAGTAGTACAGAAAGAGAGAGGAGGGAGAGAGAGAGCGAGAAAGGAATGTTCCTTGTATTTATATGACTGCTGACGTATAGCCAGGTAAAGGTTGGAGGCGATTCCAATGGATTCTGGGAATATGGCGGCCGTTGCTCTGGCAACAGGTCTCTGAGACCCGCCCATGAGTCACCACAGGCTTTGGATGCTAACAACCAGTGCCCGCAGATGTCTGTATCTTAAGACTTGACACTTCAAGTACGGAAGGCAACTCAGTCAATCCCATTTGGGGTTCAGTTTAGAGTGGAGGCGTGTTTGCTGGCACACCAGCCGGCTGGCCTTCTCCATGATGGTGCTGAAAGTTGGGTAAGCAAGGCCTAGTCGGCTGCATTCTGGACTTCCGTCGGGGTCCAAGCATCTAGTGGCTCATCTCTCCTCATCCATTCTCAATAGTTCCACAAAGAAGAGTTTACCACCTTTCGTTTCTAAGGGCTGGCTGCTGGAGGTTACCCCAGAAGTACTCAGCTTGAATACGCTGTCTTCAATAGATTCCGCAAGTGTTCAGTGAAGCCAGGGCGAGTCCTTTGTTGAGGAGCTGCCTGGCTGCTGCTGCATCTTTGGGGTGCTCAGGATAGAGCTGTAACACATGGTCAGCACCCCTTCACGGAGGAAGTTTAGGCTCCCCTCTTCCCTCCCACCACCTTTGCAATCCTTCTGTTCTGCTGAGCATCCAGCTTTCTGCTCCCTGTGAGCTCGTAGCAAAGCTAGGGTGGTGCTCAGACATGGCTTCACACCCACCCCCTTGCTCTGCCAATTCCTCCTCTGTAACTCCCCCCCCCCCCCCCCCCCCCCCCCCCGCCCATGGGACTGCCCTCACCTTCCTTGCCCTGAGCAATGCCCTCATGGAGCCCTGTTGGCTTCCTGTTGCCATCCGTGCTGGGAGGCCTGACACTTCCCTGCGAAGTTATCCAAACAATCCTTCTATTCTCAAGTCCTTCCCTGCCCACCACCTACTCACTTCCCGCCCCAAACCAAACAATACCTGCCACCTCCCTTCTCTGAAAGCCAGGCTTCCAGAAGGTCCCTTCTGCTCACTGGGCCAGGCTTTTGCCCTCTGAACACTATAGTGTGGCTCTTCCGAAAGTCTCCCGTTTCACCAGACATGGAATCTCTCACGTGTGTGCTTTGCTTTTCCCCACTGATTTGAAATGAGTTGTCAATGAGGAAAAAAAAAAAAAGGGGTGGTGGTGGTGGAAATATCTTCATTTTTGCTACTTAAACCCAGCCAGCTCCAAAGTCCTAGCTACTGACTTCAAGTAAGAGAGCCGCTCTTAATTAATTAATAGCCCTAGCTAGACATCCCACTCTGGGCTCTGTTTTCTGTTGACTGAGAACCCCACCTCTGCGTGTTAGGTTATGAAGGTAACTTGTCTCATCTTAGGATGTGACCAAGGAGGTCCTTAAGGGGCAAGAAACTGAGCCGAAAGGGAGGGAGGGAGCCAGGGAGTGAGGCGTTTACATTAGAGTATGTGAAGTTCAAGTGAGACTTGTACCATGCCCCTTCTTGGTTTACTTTTGCGTGTGTGGAGGCATGTGGTGCTTGTGCGTGACGGACACAGGTCAACTTAGGGTAATACCTCTAGAAACCCTCTGCCTGGTTTAGAAAGACAGAGCCATCACTAGGACTTGAGGCTTCCTGGTAAGGCTAGAGGGGCTAGTGAGCTCCAGAGATCCTCCTGTCTCTGTCTCTGATTCCCATCCCTCCAATCAAAGCCAGGTCCTCAAGTTCTCTGAGTCACCTCTCCCGTCACGGGTTCCCCCAGGTATATTTTTTAAAATGAGAAGCTTAGGGAAACTCTATGAGCAGCAGCCGATGATTTGGAGCAGCTGGAGACAGAGCGGTGTCTCTTTTCCCAGACGTTTTTTTTTTTTTTTTTTTTTAACCCTGTGAAGGTTGTCACGGGGCTGGGCTGCCCAGCTGAGGTCACCTTCAGTCACCTTCGTGCATCCTCGAGCTCTGAGGTGCGGGCGACAGGATGAAGCCCACCCCACAATGCTGGCTGACGGATAATGCAGACTCAGAATCCGCTTGCCAACCCAACATCAGGTTACCATACTCTGGAGGGCTTGATGGCTTCAGCAAGGCCGCAGTGTTGGACTAAATGGGGTGGTTGTTAGGAGCGGCCGCCCTGTTCTCGTCAGAAAGCACCACACTCTGGGACCAAACAGTTCCATGTAAGAGGTTTAATTAAGAGAAGGAGAGGGGGCAGTAGCGCGGAAAGAGAAGGAGAGAGAAGAGAGAGCAAAAAAAGGGCGGAGAGAGGAAGGTTTCTCCTTTATATCTGCGTGATGACGTATGTACTGCCCAGGTGAAACTGGGTAGCCCTAGGGGTTCTTGGGAATGGGGGGGGCATTGCCATGGTAACAGATCTGTGGTCCTGCCTCTTTACAGGTGCAGGCACTCGGTGATGCTAACATAGGTTTCTAAGATCGCCCGTAATAGTGGGATAGCAAGCACCCCTCCATCTTCGCTCCCGTCCTGTATTGTTTGGGCCTGCCATTGTTTCTGTGTCGTGTGTTAAAGTGGTGGGAAATAAGCTGAGTTTGGGGTGCAGAATTTAGCCCCAACTTCTCCCTCCTGGAAGCCTCATTTCCTCCATGAGCCACAATCTTTGCTATCACCCTTTTACTTTATCCCCGTGGAGTGACCCCCAACCTTCTTTGACCTTCTTTTCCATCCTCTGCCCTCACCTCCGAGTGTGCCAGGCCCTTCTCTGCCATCCAGGGAACCTGCCTTGCCTCGCTTTTACTCCTCTCTGGCATTTTACCCAACCTGCTATGGGGAGAGAGAGATTGCTCTTCCGGTTCTTTGGAAAAGCCACAGGGTCCTGTGCTGCGTGTGTGCGTAAGTAGATTTTGAGAATACGGAAGGTGACCTCGAGGATGTTGCTGCCGGTCTCAACGTGGAAGCAGTGCCTCACCTTCTCAGAGTCTCTCCGGAGGAAAGGGGTGCTGGAGGACTTGAGGGCTCCTCACACTCAGCACGCAGGCCGGACGCCATGCGTGTGTTTATGGCCGTGTCTGTGCACTTTGGAAGCTGCTTGGGACCATAACGGAGGGTGTAAAGACTTAGGGACCCCTTCTTAGGGTTCAGAGTCCCCTTCACTGAAACTTTCCCCCTGTGTTACACAGTCATGCTTCAGCCTGTGAAGAGGAAAAGATCAGAACTTGAACTTGCTTCTTTTTAACTCCAAGTCAGGTCCCTTCCTTTTCTTCCCACGGAAGTACCTAAGAAAGCAAAGTGTTCAGTTATTTCCACAGCGAAGAAGTAGAAGCCGTGGCATCTTCACTTTGGAGACAAGATCTCACGTAGCCAGGACTTGTCTCAAACTCACCGTGTAGCTGTGGACGACTTCGAAACTGGGATCCTCCCGTCTCTACCGTTCCCATGCCGGGATCGTGGACAGGTGCCTCCATGCCCACTGCATGCAGAAGTTGTGAAGGCCCACGGGCCTGACTTCTCTGTGTCTTTGTTAGGTGTGAACACCTGGGACAAGAGGTTGTAGGTCAACAGCCTCGGTCCCATTCAGAGCCAGTGAAGGCTCAGCAGCAGTGTCCCCCAGGAGCGTAGGCAAGCGTGGATTTAGTATGGGGACAGCGGTAGACAAACATGCCTATTATACAGGAAATGTTAACACAGTAAAAAGCTATCTCGCTGGGGTCACCTCAGCTGTAACCTTTGACTTTGGCAAATTAGGAAACAGTTTAGGAATGTGTACAAATAGGCTTTGACCTGATGAACTTGGTATATAAACAGTTTCTCTAAGAGAGCCAGGGCAGCAGATAGAGAATGAAGATTCCTCAAGTGTTAGTGGTTTTTAATCAGTTCAGATTTTGAAAAGGAGTACGGGAAGCCTAGCTTTAACTGTCAGCATGACACACCCCAGAACCATGAGGAAGAGTCACAATGAAGGATTGTCTAGATCAGGTTAGCCTGTGGGTATGTCTGAGGTGGATTGCCTTCATGGGGGTGCCGGGCCTTGAACTCAGGTCCTCATGCTCATTCAGCAAGCACCTTATCGAGCAGCCTGCCCAGCTCAGACGTTTCCCGTATCTAAGCGTTCAGTGTCAAACACTTCAAAACTGAAGTCATTGACCTTTGCCCTCTTGTTCTGTGTGCTCACACCCAGCCACGACAGAGGTGTCAGACCAGCGGACCGGCATAACTCCCTACCTGCGGAGGCCCAAGCTTACCCTGGACCGGTCCAGGCAGCTGAGCAGTCTTCTTTTGTGGTCGTCTGTGGTGACAGGAATGGGATGCTCACGGATTCTTACAGCATGACGTCTACCGCCCCAGCAGGTGGCAGACAGGCTAGTTTCCTCCGGGGTGCTGCTGAGAACGGTATAGAACACAGGTGGTCCCACGTGTCTACTGCAGGGATGTGCGTTGTGTGAGAGAAAAGGGGACAGTAGTGACAGGGCCATGGTGCATGTGTGTGCGGCGCCTCTGTTTACCCCACTGATGGACAGCGGGCTGCATCAGTGGGAATTGCACAGCCTCTAACAGCTGACACCAGTTTATACCTATTTGCATTTTTCTCCCAGTGATTCAGCCTCTTGCCTCCGGGGCAGGGACTGTGGTGTAACATTTCAGAACCTACTTGACAAGCGATCCCAGGTCTGACCTCAAACCCACCTTGTCGCAAGCTGGACTCCTCAGAATCTGTACTTGCTAATTTTTTGCTCCCTTCTCATAAACACATTAATGTAAGAGATGTTTCTGTCCCATAACCGTTGGCGTGTCGAAAGTAGCCCGGTTGGACTTTAGCAGTCTGTGTGTTTCCTGCAGCACTCATTGAAATAATAACAGTAGCGATGGTCATGCACAGTGACCGTGTTTACTGCTAGGAATTGACACACGAGCTTAACATCACTAGTGTGAAACTGGGAGTGGTTCCAGAACCCAAAACTTCCTTAGTGTAAACGTTAAATAGATAGTGGAAGGTCATATACAAAGCTTGGCTGCATGTAGTGAATGCATGCACATGTGCATGGGTAGGTGCATATTCACGTGTGTATATGCATGTGTGTGTGTGTGTGTGTGTATACATGTGATATACATGTGTGTGGAGGCCAGCAGTCAGCCTCAGATGTGTTCCCTCAGGAGCCAGGGCCTTTCACTGGGACCTGGGGCTTGACAGGCTGGGCTGGCTGGCAGAGGTCCTCTTGTCTCTGCCCCTCCAGTGCTAGTAGTAGAGGCATGTAACCACACCCCCTAGCTTTGTGTGTGAGTTGTGGGAATCAACTTGAGGTCTTTAGATTTTCCTGGCAAGTGTTGTCTCCCCAGCCTCTCTTGCATAAAACCATTAAATATATTGTACTTTAGTTTTAGGCTATAGAGAGTAGGGAGATATAAAAATAATATATAGTTTTATGTTTATGCTTAGGTCTCATTCCAAAATATTTAATTCTGTACACGCAAATATATATATATCTGGAAATCTGAAACCTGATTGAAAAGGAATCCCTAGCCTAACTTACTACCCCGTGATAGAGCCTGTGTGGTACACACAAGTATCCCTGTGTAAGAAATAAAGGGAAGGAGGGAGCGAGCTCATAGGTAGCTTGTGTGTACAAATGACTTCCTTAAGTTAATAACTTAGCATGCTCATGAAGCTTGGCCCTGGGCACTCAGACCCAGAAAGAGAGAGAAAGGGAGAGGGAGAAGGAGAGAGAGAGGGAGAGGGAGAGGGAGAGGGAGAGGGAGAGGGGAGACTCTTAGTTGGCAGAACAGCTTGGCCATCCATTGGAGTTTGGATAGGAAGTAACAGAGCTCTGGGCCAGGGAGGGAGTTGAGCCCAGGGCAGGAAGGAAACGGGAAAGGGAGGTGTGGAAGATTGCTGAGGGAGGTCAGGGGCGCTGCCTTTCACCAGGAGCCCGCCCGCCCGCTGCCTGTGCTTTTGTCCCTTTAGCACATGCCTCCAGAGGCTGGATAGATGTGTCGCCTTCAGGCAAGTTCCTTTGCTTTCTCAGTGTGCCTGGGCTGCTGGACCTCTCCAGTCGCTCCAGTGCCTTTGAAGTCAGGCTTGAAAGTCAGTTCTGATGACATGCTTGGATTCTCCCGCCCTTCCTCAGCGTGGTACAGTAGACGGAAAGGCATCTAGGTAAGATGCTAGAGCTGGGAAGGGTGCTCCTGATCGAGACCCGGGGCTGTACCAGGGGCCCAGCCGTAGGGTCCCCCTCCACAGCGTCTCAGCATGTTCACTGTGAATGAGCCAGACTAGGTGGTGCACGGTGTTGTGGGTTCCTGGAATGTGGGAGCTTGCTCTTGTGTTTATGTCCTGTCCCAGCTTCAGATCTCTCTATCTCTCTCTGAAACTCAGTGGTGTAAGAACACCAGGTCAGAGAAAGTGCTAGGTTCTGAGCTTGTGAATCCCGAGTCCCCGGGCAGTCACAAGCAGCTGTTTGCCCAGCCTGTAAGTTGCATTCCCACAGAGGGATCTGCCTCCATGGATCTGCTGGGTAGATAGGGATTGTTCCTTATTGCGTGCTCAGCATTCTGATGCTTCTGGGGATCCCCCATCCTCGTTTCCAGCTGTCATTAGCTGGGACATTTCAGTATCCGTACTGTAGTTATTGGCACAGGCAACAGCCAGGATTGGAGTGGGAAAACTGCAGATCTTCCTCCATCTCTCAAAAAAGGATGCTGGGGTCCTAGGGCACCCAGCTTGGCAGGAATAGAGAGATGGGTCTTTTGAGAAATGTTGTGAGGATCAGGTGCCCTGCCACAATTGTGAAACCAACGCCATCCCCTGTCTTATGTGCTGGTGGCTGTCCGGACAGTGTCTCCACTATATTTTAAATGTTATCCTCTTGTGTGTGGGGCGGGGCGGGGTGCCGGCTCAGAGGACAGCTTGCTGGGAGTCAGGCTCTCTCCTGGGTGGGTCTGCGGGAACTCAGGTCGTTGGGCTCAGGCCACAAGCACCTCCTCATCAGTCTGTGTGCTGGGTTTCAAAGTGAGATGAATATTGATCTGCAGGGAGTGCTGTTTGCTTGCTTGGTGTTTGAAACAAAGACATCCTGTGCGGTCCTGATTGGCCATAAACTCACAACCCCCCTGCCTCAGCCTCTGGAGTACTGGGGTTACAAGAGTGTGTGTCCCTGTGCCTGACTGAAGTTTTGCTTTGGAAGGAAGGGCAAACAGAAAGTTTTATGTTGGAAGGAAAATGCTGGACTCCTTTGTTTAAAAAAAAAAAAAAAAAAAAACCAAAACCTCCATCCTTTTACTACGGAAAAATATAGACATAGGAAAAATTCTAGAGAATGGTGTGACCCTTGGCATATCATATTTTCCTGTGCTTCGACAGCTGTGGACTTATGGGTAGTATGCCTTCATTTGAGCACCCACAGAACTCCTTTGCCTATCACCCCCACCCCTAAGTAAGTAAGTAAGTAAGTAAGTTCTGGAGACAAGGTTTCATCATGTACCTCAGGCTAGTCTTCAGCTTATTTGGCATCCTCCTGCCTCAGCGTAGGGTGTTGGAATTACAGGTATGTACTACCATGCCTGGCTTTACCCTGTGATTTTTTGGGGGGTGGGGGGCGGGGTGAGGAGGTGTTTGAGACAGGGTTTCTGCCTCTCCGGAGCCTTTTCGTGTTACTTTAGCCAAGGTTGGAACTTTTTAAATTTTATCTGTTTCCTGCCTTTTCTCAGAGATACCAAGACAGATAGTGTTAATGTTTTTGAGAGAGGGTCTCCTTGTGTGTCATCACACAGGCTGGCCTCGAACTTCTGATGCTCTCTGCCTTGGTGTTGTGTGCCCCCGTGGTGTGGTCACAGTGTATGCCAGCCGGAGGGCACGGGATTGGGGATTGCCTTGTCTGCTGTAGAGCAGTTTTGGAGGGTGCTTTCGGTACCATAGAGGGTTTGTTTCTGTCATTTATCACCTTCCTTGAGATTTGAATTCCTGGGTTTGTGGGTCTGCAGTAGTCTCTTGAGAAACCACTGGGGACCTTGCTGGGAGGCGGGTAAGGTTTGGCTTCCTTGGACAAAGGGTTTTATGGTACCTGCTGTGCAGGGGGCTCTGTGGCTCCTTCTTGTAGTCTTGGTCTTTTCTAAGAAGGCTGTTGTAGCCCACTTCTCACACAAGAAATTGGCAGTTGTGGCCCTCCACTGTCCCCACACTACTGTGTCCCCCTACTACTGTGTCCCCACACCACTGTGTCCCCCCACTCTGTCCCCCACCACTGTGTCC
Source organism: Montemys delectorum (assembly GCA_019843815.1). Taxonomy (NCBI): domain Eukaryota; kingdom Metazoa; phylum Chordata; class Mammalia; order Rodentia; family Muridae; genus Montemys; species Montemys delectorum. The sequence continues at coordinate 4,489 of JADRCD010133987.1, read as the reverse complement.
CCCTACCAATGTGTCCCCCCACTCTTTCCCCCTCCACTGTGTCCCCACACTGTCTATCCCACTGTCCCTCCCACAGTGTTCCCCTCCCACTGTGTCCTCCCACTGTGTCCCCCACCACTGTGTTCCTACCATTGTGCCCTCCCCCCAGTGTCCCCTACTATTGTGTCCCCTCCACTTCCCCCCCTACTGTATCAACGAGAAAGTCACCTTTCTCTTATTTCAAACATGGCTTGAGAAAAGTCTTGAAAGGTCATTTACATGGCTACAACTACACAGGAAAGTTGAAAACTGTTTGTGGACAAATTTTCATCTTTCCTCTGAATATTTGGAAGGAGCTGGAATCCTAAAATCCTTTGATGTCACGGGTGTTTTCTTTAGCAACCGAAGAACTTGAGTTTTAGATCTTACAAGGAGGTTTTGTTAAAAGTGACTTGTTTCAAGTCCCATGAAATTCAAACATTCATCATTCCAGCTCCTGGGGAGCCCAAGAAAACATTGAGATGCCGTCACATTAAAGTATGCTGAGGAAAGAGTCAGGTTTCCACCAAACCAAGCCTGGCTCTATCAGATGTTATTTAAGAGGCGATGAGAGAGGATAGCTTAAGTCCCTCTCAAAGACCCGTCCACTTCCTACAGTGACTTCCCCTAGGAACATGACAGCGGTGTGTGACAGTCAAGCTGTGTCCCCACAGGTTTGTACACAGGCTGGACGAATCATTTCAGTCTGTCCTCTCACCCCATCACAGCTGCATAGCTCTGTGAAGTGTGCTTGGGGGTCTTAAGGCTGTGGACTGCTGGAAAAATCCCAGGGGGGGCTATTGGTATACAAAGAGCGAGCAAGCGGTTACCAGTTAAGTCTCTTAGGGACTCCAGAACTCACTCTTAAGGGGGCGGGACTGAGTGGGGTGGGGCTGGGGAGTAAATATGTGTATCACATAGTATGGGAAATGAAAAGAAACTGTTGCTCATGTGTAAGGCTTCATTTCCCTAAAGACTGCTGGCTATATTCAGCAAAGAGCTGTATCTGGTTGACACTAAGGAGCTCTTCTCTACTTATTGCCCTGTTAAGGACTCATGGGATCAACCAAGTGTAGGGTTAGAAGCTGTTTTTATAGTGTGAGTGTGTGCGTGCGTGCGTGTGTGTGTGTGTGTGTGTGTGTGTGTGTGTGTAACTTTGAAGAGCTTTTGTTGATAGCTTTAGTATTATTAAAAACAAGACTGTGACATACTGGAAACCATATCTTAAGAGTTGGGGGCAGAAGTTTCCATCTTAGAGCTTTTGGGAGGGTAATGGGCTCCTGGGAAGAGGACGAGCCCACTCTGAAGCTTCTTGGCGCTCTCCGCCTCTGTATCCTGTGCTATAAAAGGCCTTGAAAGTGTGTTTACAGAGCAATATCCTAATGAATTGCCATGGATCTACTACAGTGTGCCTGCAAATCCTTTTGCAGAGTCCTTGTGCGAAGTGTACCATCTCTCCGAGAAGGCCTCACCCTCAGCGGAAGGATCTCATGAAAGCCGGGAAGGGAAGCTCTGAGAGGAGGGAGGGCAATTTCTTTTGGAAACATGAGTCCTATCTTTTCTACCCCAAAGCACCAATGAACCAAGTAACCCCTTGCTGCTCGTCACAACAGGAACCCCTCTCAGGGCCCCAAAGGCAGACCCACAAAGTGCCAAATTCCTCCTATGGGCAGGTCCTAGAACCAGGATGCAGGTTCCCGAGTCTAAGCATGCAACCCTTTGCCCTCTGGGCTCCTGCTGTGTGCAGAGCTACGCTTGATGGCAGGAGACCTCAACCCTGAATCCCACGCATGCACACACGCATGCACGCACGCATGTCTTTCCCTTCAGGAGTCCAAGGGGGGAGTGGGGTTCTTGAGACAAGACTTTGCTGTGCTCTAAGCGTAAAGCCCAAAGTTGTTGACAATGACTCTGCTCTTGGAACATAAGGAGCACTGGAGACACTAGATTCTGTGCCCATGGTCCTGACTAAAATGTGTGTGTGTGTGTCTGTGTGTCTGTGTCTGTGTGTCTGTGTATCTGACTAAACTGTGTGTGTGTGTGTGTCTGTGTCTGTGTGTCTGTGTGTGTGTCTGTCTGTCCCAGAGTCGTCTTCCCCCCACTCAGGATAGCTCTTAAAAAGCCATTTATGCCTTAGGTGTCAGAGTCATGGGATAACCATTGGTGCCGGGGAGGTGGGAGGGGGGGAGCTCAGGGCTCAGCTTACATCCTGTTAAACTTTTTAAGGTAGTAAAGTGCCTGTGTGCAAACTATGTGGCTGGTGTGTGTGTGTGTGTGTGTGTGTGTGTGTGTGTGTGTTGAACTTAGCATACTGTGAGAGGAACCATGAGAGAACGTGTGGAGCCTACTGAGTAGTGGCTTTATAAATGCTTTTATGGTGGCCAGCGTTGATATTGAACCCAGGCTTGGGGGCTAAGGCAAGCCTTGGCTCCTTGGGAACTCATCCACAGCTCAGACCAACAAGCAGCCTCCTGCATCAGCGCCCACTGTCTTTTCCTCTTTCCTCTCCTCTCCCCTCCCTTCCTGCCTTCTTTTCCCTCTTTTCCCTGACTCTTTGAAAGAGAGTCTAGTTATTAGCCCGTGCTGGCTATGAACTCGCTATGTACAGCAGGCTTGTCTCCGGCTTTGATCCTCCCGAGTGAGTGCCGTGGTCCCAGGCTTGTGGCACCTCTGCCACTCAGTTTGCAGTGTCTTTGCTGACACAGGCTCCCTCCTCTTTCTTTGTGTTGCATCCCCCTGTGTTTATCAGTTCTGCCTTTTCCAGGATGCTCCCAGGAATGCAAGAGGTTATCAGAGTGTTCTGAAATACGTTCCTGCTTGTCTTGGAGAAATCAGGAGCTAGCCCTGTTACTTTTACTGTTAAGTAAAAAAGTCGCCTTGGTATCTCAAGCCCTCTTCCACAGACTGCAGCAGGGCACTGGATAGTTTCTGGGATCATAGCTAACTAAACTGATGTTTTTAAGTGATTTTTAAGGCTTTCATTTTTAATTTTATTAAGATTTATTTTGCTTTAGGTTTAGCTTTTGGAGTTGTTAGTTTTTTGAGGGTCACTCTGTAGCCCTGGCTGGCCTGAAAGTTAATGAATATGCAGATTAGGCTGACCTCAAACTTACAGAGAGCCACCTGTATGTAACTCCTGAATGCGGGATTAAAGACCTATTTTACTTCATTTTTAATTGTGTGTGTGTGTGTGTGTGTGTGTGTGTGTGTGTGTGTGTACGCGCGCACGCCTCTAGAGGGCAGAAGGCATCAGATCCCCTGGAGCTGGAGTTTCAAGTGCTTAGCTGCCCAGTGCGGGTGCTGGGAATTGAACTCTGGTCCTTTGTGAGCCCAGTATGTGCTCGGAGCTGCTGGGCCGTCTCTCCAGCACCCGGGAGGCATTCCTTTTCTTAAATGACTTTAGTGTTTAGAGTAGTTTTTTGGTTCCTAGCAAAACTGAGCAGGAAGTACAGAATTCCCCTCCACTGGCTCTGAGTCTGTACCTTAGGTCCTCACGCCGTCCTGGCAAACACTTTTCCCACAGAGGCCCCTCCCCAGCCCCCCTGTATTCTTAAAAATAAGTAAGTTAATTAAAAGGTTATTTTTAATGAGATAAAAATAGTTCCTATTTTTTTTTTTTAAAGAACCATTTTAAATAGAGTTCTCTGATCTGGCCTGTCTTTCTTCGCGCACATTTCAGTGTTATTGTGATGGGTTACATAAAGCCATTTTCATGCAGGTGTCTGCTGTACTTTGAGCAGATCCTCTCCCCACTTCCCCCAGTCCCCTTTGTGCCCCCCTCCCCCAGCAGCTTAGCAGCTCCTCCCACGTCTCCTGAGAGTGCATGGCTTTTCTGTGTGATTTATCTCCAGTTGCCTTCATTTCCCTACAAGTATAACTTTGTTCTTCTTTGAAAAGATGAGTTTTCATTTGCGTTATCGGTTGCTGATGTTGGGCACCGAGGTCGGTCAGCCCCTCCCCCCATAACTCAGCTGGAGTGAATAGCTAGCACTGATGAGCAAGGAGAGCCTCTGTGACGTGTCAACTTGGCGCTCTCAGGCCAAATGCCCAGGAGTGATAGCTACAGCCGCGTCATACGGAGCTCATCAATCTATTAGTTTCTTAAAGAAATTTCCACACTGACCTCTATAGGGTCTAAATTAGTGTGTGTTCATTCCCATGGCCAGTGTGCTGGGGTTCTTCCTGTCACTTCCCCCTGCCTGTTACTCCTTCCTTCTTGTATCTGTATATGCTCCTCCTCGTGGGTACACAATACGGCAAGCACTCTTACACACTGAGCCCTCTCTCTAGCCCAGTGGTTCTCCACGGTCCTAATGCTTTGACCCTTTAGAGTTCCTCATGTGGTGGTGACCCCCAACTATAAAATTATTTTGTTGCTATGTCATATCTGTACTTTCGCTACTGGTATGAGCTGCAATGTAAATATTTGTGGAGAGAGGGTTTTGCCCGGGGGGGGGGGGGGGGGGGGGGT
>JADRCD010133986.1:0-14178 GCA_019843815.1 Montemys delectorum | reverse complement strand
TAACATGTACATAGGAGCTGTAGGTATGTAACATGTACATAGGAGCTATAGGTATGTAACATGTACATAGGAGCTGTAGGTATGTAACATGTACGTAGGAGCTGTAGGTATGTAACAGTAATAACTGCAGAATAAGAGGCCACACATTTGAGGAGTGAAGGAGACATGGGCAGAGTTAGGTGGAGGAGAATGGGGAGGTGTTGTAAATGCAGTATTAATCTATAAAAATAAATAATAAAATGCATATTACTTAAAAATAAATTACAATATTGTACATTTGAAAATCCTTCTTAGAGTTTTTGGATAACATGATGGCACAGCTTGATTTGGAGAGACATATTCTGTCTGGATGGGCTTAGGAGGGCATGACCACCCTGTCACAGTCCTCAAGAAACGAAAACGTAAAGATTCACTTATCAAAAAATCAGGCTATCTGAAGTAACTTATTGTCCATAATTATCCAGGCAGAGCATGAAGTCATCCAGCCTCCTCGAAGAAGACAGAATTTTGAGTCTGCCAATCCAGAGGGAAGAGAATACACAGGGAATAAATGTCTCCGGTTTAAGAAGATCTTAAGAGGCTACATTTCTAGATTAGCAATGTGGAGGCTGGAGAGATGGCTCAGTGGCTACCACCACTAGCTGCTCTTTCAGAGGACACAAGTTTGGTTCCCAGCACCCATGTCTCACAGCTTCCTAAAACTCTTGCTTTGGGGAAATCCAATGCCCTTTTCTGACTACAAGGACACTCACATACACATAACTTAAAAAATAATGTAAATCTCTAAAATTGGCAGAAGCAGGAAAGAGAAAGGGGAGAAAATGAAGCATCTTCTCATTTCCATCTCTCTGTTCTTGGAACCGATGATAATCGTGTTTTGTTTTGGTGTGTGTGTGTGTGTGTGTGTGTGTGTGTGTGTGTATGTGTGTGTGTGTGTGTCTGTCTTTGTGCCTTTCCCCAAGCTATCCAGAACACTTTATTTGATTTTTTAAAGTTAGGGTGACACTAAGTGGTGTAAGTGAGAGTCTCACACTGGCTCAGGTAGTGAGGGTCCATGGCCTGGTTTCATTTCAGTGTGATCTTCTGCTTTGTGTTTGCAGCTGAGGAGGTGATCTCTCTGCTCCCTGATCCTGCTGCCATGCTTTCCTCCCTTGATAGACTCTTTTCAAAACAGAGGTCAGGGACAACACCTGCTCTGTGTAGGAATGCCTGTTCCCACGGGCAGCTGAGAGTGCTGGCTTCTCACCCTCACCAGCATGACAGGCTGTTTGCTTGCTTTGGTTGGTTTTGTCTTGTTTTGCTTTGAGTAACTCTCACAATGTAGCCCAGGGTGGCTTTGAACTCATACCCTTCTGCCACACCCTACTGAGTGCTGAGATTACAGCCAGAGGCTATGGCACCAACGGAAACAGGTATATATTATACATTAGGCAGGATCTCACTATGAAGCCCTGGCTGTCTTGGAACTTGCTATGTAGACTAGGTTCACCTCAGACTTGTAGAGACCTGCCTGTCTCTGCCTCCCATGTGCTGCATTAATGTCATATGCTACCACAGCTGCCCCAAATTTTCCGTTAGAAAAAAGTCTTTTTTTTTTTTTTTGCTACTATGAGGGGTGAGAAAAATGGCATCTCTTTGAGTCGGCTTTGGGTGAGTATCTTTTTATCTATTTGTGGGCCATTTGAATTCTCTGTTCAATGACTTGTCTTTTCCGTTGAGTGGGATTATCAGTCACAATGTGTTACAGAAGTGTCTTCTCACTATCATCTGCATTTTATTTTTGTCATTCTCTCCCATATAAATAGATATTTAAAGTTATGCATAAGTTTATATATTTTAAACATTTCAAAATTACTCAAGTAATACTGTTTTCAACAGAAAATTGTAAAATATAATAGGCCCAAAGGGTATGGTGTGTGTGTGTGTGTGTGTGTGTGTGTGTGTGTGTGTGTGTGAGACATTCATGGACATACTACTCGTAGACAAGTACCTATATGTAATTTTGTATTAGGGGTGTCCATCTCCTGTCTTCTACGCATATTTCATTTCTTACTTTAAAATATCCTCACTGGAGAACAGAACTCTGAGATACTGTCTTAGTCAGGGTTCCTATTCCTGCACAAACGTCATGACCAAGTAGCAAGTTAGGGAAGAAAGGGTTTATTCAGCTTACTTCCACATGGCTGTTGATCACCAGAGGAAGTCAGGACACTCAAGCAGGTCAGAAAGCAGGAGCTGATGCAGAGGCCATGGAGAGATGTTCCTTACTGGCTTGCTCAGCCTGCTCTCTTATAGAACCCAAGACTTCCAGCCCAGGGATGGCACCACCCACAAGGGGCCCTACCCCCTTGATCACTAATTGAGAAAATGCCCCACAGCTGGATCTCATGGAGGCACTTCCCTGAAGCTGGAAGCTCCCTTCTCTGTGACAACTCCAGCCTGTGTCAAGTTGGCACACAGAACCAGCCATTACAGATACTGACAAGAAAATCAAGGGAAAGGTGGAGGTGGATTCTCTTTATGGGTCATAAGGTGTTTCACAAGATTCAGCAGACGGCCGAGCCACAGGTAGTGCTTACTGGTCAGGAAGGGAGCTCACGGTTCATAATTCAGTTGTTCTGAAAGGCCTTTCCCTCTCACCTCTGCAGTGAGGAAGTCAGCTCTTTCCACCCTTCCCTGCCTCAGTATGAAGACTGAGCCCAAGGCCTCACACACTCTACCACTGAGCTACATCTCCTAGGATGCTTCCTACGGGCAACGACGTCTCATGAACACTGTTGGCCAGAAAGCAATCAGGCTGTGCTTTGTGTTGTCCACTCTTATTTCTGTGAACTCCCACCAAGACTTTGTCAGTGTCTTCGCCTGGGCTCTGCTCATGGTTAGTAATGCAAGCACTCGATTTAGTGGTGCTTTGAAATGTCTTTTTAAAGATTACACTGAGATGGTTTTAGTTGGACTAGGAGGCAGAAGCAGGTCTATGGGTACAAGGCCAGCTTCATGTAAATAACAAGTTCCAGGTCAGCTGAGAGGAGAGAAAGAATCTGCTATTAACAGAGCTAAGAGAATGTAGTCAAACTTTTAACAAACTTTCATCCATGTTGGAATGACATGACATATGGGAATGTCTTTAACCACAGAGCCAGTGGGCATATAAGCAAGACCCCCCTGAACCTCAGTGAGGCTGTGAGGCTGGCCAGGGAAAGCAGGAGGCAAAACAAGAGGCTGAAGAGAAATCCCACACTCTGCTGAACCTCTCACCCAGGAAGACTTTCCCAAGTACACATGCAATAATATGGTATTTATACCACTTATCTCCCCAGTGGCCATGACATGATTATCTATGGCTGTTCTAGAATCCATAGATTGGCCTATTCTCTCTGAGGCTGTGCTTTGAGTCATTAAGTAATTTTGAGATTAACCATTACATCTCAACACTTTAATGAAGGGAGGAGATAGTATGTCTTCTTTTATAAAATATTACCTGTGCTTTATTCTATGTTGGCATGTTCTTGTCTACTCCTTTAGATGTTTTATGGGATAGAAAGTTGGTTCTTGGAAACTCTTTCCAGTGAAACCACTATTTGTGTGGTTAACAATAGTTTAAACACAGTAATAATTTATTTATCGGCCTCGGTGTGATGGTCCATAGCTTTAATTCCAGCCCTCAGCGAGCAGAGGCAGATGGATCTCTGTGAATTTGCAGCAGCCTGGTCTACCTAGAAAATTCCAGACCAGCTATATAAGCAAGACCTGTCTCAAAAGCAGACAAGAATTTATTTCTCTTTTATTTAGATAAAAAAGTCTTGGCTCAGAATACTCCTCCATGTCAGAGACCTTGAATCCATCCACCTAATAGCTCAACCATGTGGTCCAAGGTCCAAGAAATTCCCATGGAAGAGAATAAGAGAGGTATAGAGGAGCTAGTAAAAGTTGGGGGTGGCTGTGCCAACTATTTCCTGCACCAACTATATCCCAAGGAAGATTCTAAATGGTTGCTCACTCCCCCTGTACTCAGATCCATAGTAACTTTTCCATATGGCTACTCTTAGCTACAAAAAAGGTTGGAGTGAGTGGTTCCTGTAGGCAGCTACAAGTCCAGCTCTATTGCTATAGAGCAGTGGTTCTCAACCTTCCTAAAGCTGGCTTCCTTTAATACAGTTTTTTTATGTTATGGTGACCCCAACCATAAAATTATTTTTATTGCTACTTTGTAACTGTACTCTTGCTACTATTATGAGTCATAATGCAAATATATGTATTTTCTGATGGTCTTAAAGGGGTCATGACCCACAGGTTGAGAGCTGCTGCCGTAGAGGAAAGGGAAAATATATTTAGAAGACTTTTTGAATTCTTGCTCACCGGTTGGCATTTTGTTGATAAGCATTACAGATTTCCAGTTAGTCTCTGACCTTCGAAGCCATTATGGGGGGAGATAACTTAATGTGTTTTTAATCTTTCATTCCAATAATGGCTCTCCTTTAGCCAGATGGATCTGTAGAACCAGGGCAGTGATATGTGTAGATAAAGAAGGACCTAGAAATTGCGTCTGTGGGTGGGGAGTTGGCTCAGTTGCTTAAATGTTGGCTTTATAAGCATGAGGACCTCAGTTTGGATCCCAGCACACATGGGAAAACAGGTACACAGTCACTCCTGTAATCCTAGCACAGGGGAGCAGAGATGAGCACAACCGAAGTGCTTGCTGGCCAGCCAGTTTCACTACTTTGTGAAATCCAAGTTCAGTGAGGGACTGTCTTTAAAAGATAAGGCTGTGCATGACTGAGAAGATGTTCTAAGTTGACTTCCGGCCTCCATGTGTGCACTAATACACATGCACGTACATGCACGTATGTACACATTTACAAATATGCACTCACATAACACCCCTACTCCCAACATATCATATCATTAAGGAACAGTGGATCAAAACTGATAATAGCTAGCCTAGAAGAAAGAAGTGATGGTGACCTAGTTTTCATAGCTCTGATGGTTTATATTGTTGATCTAGAAGGACCAGAGCGAGAACCTGGCCAGCTGGTGGAATTTCCAGGGAGAGTAACCTATGTTGAGAGCACAGAAGGCAATTCTTCTGGTAAGAGCTGTCTTAGAAGCAGCTGTGTGTACATTTCTCCTGGAGACAGGACAATCACCGAGAAACTTGATATCCCAGTATGAAAAACTGATATGATCCAGATAACCACACATAAGTAAATGGATATTCCGAAGTGTAACCACCATGTCTTACACCATGTGAAGGAAGCAGGGCACAGACAAGCGTCTGGTCTGGTTCCTGACTAGAGTAGTCCTTGCTGTAACAAGGTGGTGGGGAGAAGAGAAGCAACCTAACTGAGAAGGAAGGCTGAGTCTCAGCTTGTGGGATTTCTGAAATGGATCTTTTTGCATTCTACTGTAAGTCACCATGACTAACCTAGGCTGTGTAAGCAATCTCTTCCAGTCAGTGGACATTGACTGAACACAGGCACGCTCAGTGCCTTGAGATCTGAAGACTTGCCATCACTATGGAAGTAAAGTCTCTCTAAAATCTGCTAATTTTTTGGAGAAAAAAATCTGAAAAGTTTGCCCAGTGAAGACTTTTTAAAAAGAAAACTCTCTCTTGCCCAAGAAAATAACCAGGAAAGAAATCAGAAAAACTCTTTTTTCAGATCTCCCAATGTCTAAATATATCAATATACAAAACATGGTAATTTTATGAGTGAAACAAGATATACATAATGTATTTTTTGTTCCTAAACTAACAGCATGACTTTATATCTATAAAGGGCACTAAAAATAAGTCTGCATGTATTTCAATCCCTTGCCCCCGAGTTTTTTTGAAGAAGAAAAAAAAATTTTTTTGTTCCTGCACGGCCTAAAAATTCCGAAGAATCTACGTGTCTAATCTGTCCCTTTGTTCTTGCTGCCTCAGAGTATGTTTTCCACTCCTGTGAAGTTTAGAGCTATGAAATAAACTTTTCGCTTAAATGGTTGGTAAGGATTAACCCTGTGTAATGTCTCAAGGTGGCTGCTCCGTCTTCCACGGCTTTAGTTTTGATGGGGTTTGCCAAATACACAGGCCTGCGGCAAGGCTGTCAAAGGACCACAGAACCATACAGGTAAAGAGTAATTTGTCATTGTGACATCTCCAGGGCACTCAGGCAAAAAGCAGTGGCACGTGGGGGTTGGGGGTGGGGAGGTGCAGCTTGGAGTCTGGACAAAGCAATTAGAGGCTGAGAGTCTTAGGCTCTGCCACCAACTCCCGGTGGCAATGAGGAGGGCTGTCACCTCCTCTGAGCCTGCTGTTGCTGGTGAAGACTGTAGACATTGGATAGAATCTCCACAGTCCTCAGAGGCACAATCATTCTAGAAATCCACCATGTTAACCTTACATTGTAAGACGATCTTGACAGAAGAGTTCAGCCTTTTCACTTCTGGATGTGGCTGAAGTCTTTGGTTGGGCAGTCTTGGTTCACTGCAGGAAGGGATTAAAGAAGAAAATGCATTCTTCCAATGCCAACATGACTCTTGCATAGCAGCCGCAGTTCCCACCCGTGCCTTAGGCTGTGCCACCTTGATGCCTCTCACGGAGGAGAATTGGAGAAGGAATGATTCCTCCATTTCTGGTGCAGCTGGGTTGGCTTTTTGCCTTCCAAACCTTCCCTTGAATGCTGGCTTAGTTTGCCATCAGCCAGATGGATACTGGCTTTGAGCTGTGCCTGACCAATGTAATAGTACCTTGGCCGCCATCTCCTGCTGTGGTGATGGAGTTGTCCCGAGGAACTGGGTGGCATTTCTGTCCTAGTGACACAAGAGTCCACAGGGTTCCTTCGTCTTCCAGAAGTGACTCCAAGGGCAGGATTGCCTCCTGGGAGCCTGGCCTAGTTTTATCTCCAGCCCAGTTGGCAGACCAAGGAGGTTGACATAAACATCTGAATTCAGGAAGTGCTAATGCTGATCCAAAACACAAGCTGCATGCTGAAACCAACCCGAATCTATAGAATGTGAGTAGATTGCAGTCAACATGTGCACACACATTCTCTGTCAAAAATGACTAATCTCCTCCCAGCCACAAGATCTCCTCCCTCGCCACCCACACTCGGTCGCCAAAAGACTGGTTCTATTTATTGTCAACGGGGCACTGCTGAGATTTCTTAGATGTGAAAGTGAAAAAGAGAATGCTTTTGTTTGTATATGATGTGACATGAATTATTGTGCATGTAGAAAGTAATTTTGAAAACTTGGAAATAACCTAAACTTCCACCTGTGGGCATTGGTTGAAGCACTTATGGTAATTCATAAATGAAATACGAGGTATGATCTAGAATGGCATAGTCGCATCTTAGCTGAGGAGGAAAATCACTCTACTGTTGTGGTACATAATCAGTGGTCCTATACTTGCACAAATAAATAATCTGTATGTGTATGCTACAGATATTTAAAAGTTAAACCAGGTGTGGTGGCATTGGCCTGTCAAGAGGCAGAGCTAGGCAGATCTCTGTGAGTTCGAGGCCAGCCTAGTTCACACAGAGAGTTCCGGGACAGCTGGGGCTATGTGGAGGGACCCTGTCTCAAAACAACCCCAAAACAAAGTCTGTAGGAAAGACCTCACTAAGCACTTGTAGTCGGGTGGCCAAGGTGAGACTTACTGGGATTTAAGCAGTCTGCGCCCAGAGCTTAATGCTCAACCTTGTTTGATTTTGTCCCCTTTGATTTTCAGTGCTTTGTAATTGCACAAGAAAAATGAGACTGAATGATTGACACAAAAATAAACATGTGGACCAATGGGACATGATAAAAGGCCCAGAGATAAGTGTACAGAGCTATGGAAACCTAATTTATTTTATTAAAATTAAAAAATAATTACATAATTGTCCCGCTTCCCTTTCCTCCCTCCTATACCCTATATTTCATCTTAAATCGATGGCTTCTTTATTACTGTTGCACATACACACACTCACCTAAATATATAAAATGACCTCTGAGTCCATTTAGCATTTAATCTGTCTGTCTGTCTGTCTGTCTGTCTGTCTGTCTGTCTATACCTATCTATAATTTCAGGGATGATCACTTGGTATTGGATAACCAATTAGGGGTCTCATCCCGGGGAAAGAATATATATCTTTTGCTCTCAGTATTTCCTATTTACCTGTTCTTTATCTAGTTCTTTATCTAGGGTTGGGGCCTATGAACCCCCCCCCCCAATGTTAGCATACCTATTGTACTTGTTCAGGTCTTGTTAGGCAGCCATATTGTCGGGATATCACTGGTGAAACTTCCCCTTCATTTCTAGGAGACAAGCTCACAGCATATTTCCTGGTCCTCTCTTTCTTAAAACGTTTCTGGCCTATTGTGGCAGTGTGACTATGATTGGCTCATGGGAAGCAGCACTATTAGGAGGTGTGGTCTTATTGGAGGAGATATAGCCTTATTAGAAGAAGTGTGAAGTGCGTTCACTGTGGAGGCAGGGTGTGAGGTCTCTGTTCAAGTCTGGCCAGTGTGATCCAGACTCTCCCCCTGGTGGCCCACAGAAGGCTGTCTCCTCCCGGCTACCTTCAGATCAAGATATGAAACTTTTGGCTACCCCAGCATCATGTCTGCCTGGACACTGCCATGCTTACCATCATGATGGTAATGGACCAAACCTTTGAAACTATAAGCCAGACATAATGAAATGTTGTCCTTTATGAGAGTTGCCTTGGTCATGGTGTCTCTTCAACAGCATTTAGAAGCCTAAGTCTTCTGCTGTGTTCCCTGAACCTTAGGTGCAGAAGTTGTGCTGTAAATGTGTCAGTTGGGACCAGACCCCTGGTGATCACCTTTGCCTCTGTGTTTTGATCAGTTGTGGTTTTCTTCAATTGTCTGTTTGTTGCAAAGACAAGTTTTGTTGATGAGGGGTGAGAAATGCACTTATCTGTAGATATGAGGATATATATTTAGAGAGTACTTAGGAGTTATTCCAGTGTAGTATAATGGCAATAGCATGCTCTCCTCTCAGATCCATGACCTCACTTGCTTCAAGCCCTTGGCTAGGTTTCCAGGACCAGGCATGATTTTCTTCCTCTTGAGAGGACCTTATAAATCCAATTAGAGAGCTGTTGGCTACCATCAAGACACAAATGCCACTATTGTTCCCTTGCTGTTATTGTGCAAAACTGGTGGCTGTTGTGGTTCAGAGACATGGCAGGTAGATAGGGCATTGTTTTGCTTCCCTCCTTTGGAAGCCTGCCTTCTGGTAGGATGAAAGTTGACCCTCAGGGAGGAAACTTCCATGTCAGATCCTGCTCAGATTCTCAATAGGACACCCAATTTGGGACAAAGATAAAAACGACCCTGAGATTCCACATTACACCAATCAGAATGGCTAAGATAAAAAACTCAGGTGACAGCACATGTTGGCAAGGTTGTGGAGAAAGAGGAACACTCTTCATTGCTGGTGGGATTGCAAACTGGTACAACCATTCTGGAAATCAACTGGAGGTTACTCAGAAAATTAGAAAGAGATCTACCTGAAGACCCAGCTATACCACTCTTGGGCATATACCCAAAAGATGCCCCTCCATGCCACAGGTTCACATGTTCATAGCGGCCTTATTTGTGCTAACCAGAAGCTGGAAACAACCCAGATGTTCCACAATGGAAGAATGGATACAGAAAATGTGGTTCATTTACACGATGGAATACTATTCAGCTGTTAAGAATGAGGACATCATGAGTTTTCCAGGCAAATGGATGGAACTAGAAAATATCATCCTGAGTATGGTAACTCAGACTCAAGAGGACATGCATGGTATGTACTCACTAATAAATGGGTATTAACCAAAAAAAGTACAGAATACTCAGGACACAACCCACAAGACTCAAGATGGTGAACAAACTAAAAGACTCAAGGGAGGGTTTGAAGTGGCTGAGCATATATTTAAAATTCTGTCATTATTTCTCCAATACTATTTACATAGCATTTACCATGTATTAGATACTATAAATAGAAAAAAGATTGGGGCTGGGACATGGCTCAATGGTAGAGTGCCTGCCTAGCATGCACAAGGCTCTGAGTTCTGCCCTCCACATTGCAAAGAGACACAGACAAACAAACCAGGTTTGAGCAAGGCCTGATGGCAGAGGCCTGTCATCCCAGAGTTGGGAGGCTGAGGCAGGAGGATTGTGCGTTTGAAACCAGCCTGGATTTCAGAGCAAGACTACATGTCTAAAAAAGCCAATCAACAATAGAAAATGTCTGAACAGTAGCAAAGATTTGAGTAAAATTATAATAGATGGATTTTCTACTCACACCACTCCCTTTTCCCCTATGCTAAGCCTCTGTGGTGACAGGAAAAAATGAAAATATTTAGGGCATTCTTTGGTTGGGACGCTTTGGTTGCCATTATTTGAACTTCATTCCCAGATCAAGCTGCTGAACACATCGCTCGCTCTACTTTGCTCTAAGTTCTTTGCAGTCAAGTTTTCTTTTCATCGTCACCATAGTTGTTGTGCTGGTGTTCAAATCCAGGGTGTCGGTGTATGAGTTACATACACTCTGTTCCTAGGCTACATCCTTCGCCTTTACACTCACGTCTTCTAATTGTGTCCCCTTGGAATACTGGACAAATCCTGGCACATGTCAGTTTAGCCAGTGCATTGTGAAAGGAATGTTGGAACATGAGCATCTCTGGGGAAGCCAGAGAAAAGAGACAGTGGGGGGGGGGGGGGAGGGAGACTGACTGCCACGTGAAGGTGGAATTGATGCTATGCCCTGGTTATTCTCAGAGTTCTAAGAGTTACTCAGCCCGTGCTTGCTGTAGCCTTGTGACTATTGAGTCTGCTTCTTGCCACTTAGGGTTTGGCTTGAGAGAAGATTAGAGGGCATGATGTGGCAGGGCCTTGAAAACAGCCTGTACATTCCAGTTTGGCTTTTTTGTATCTCAGGCACATGTCATGAGCTCGTCTTCTTGGTGGTTGTCACCCATGCAGCCAGGGCCCAGAATGAACATCCATGCCAGAATATCCCCCCCCACTCCAACCTCCCCTCCCCTCTGCAGCCTGGGGCTGAGCAGAGGCCTGTGCCTAGCAGGGCTGAGCCAGGGCTGGGATCAGCAGTCATAACCCAGGTAGACTCATGAGTGTGAGAAGTCCTTGTTTTCAGTCACCAAGTTTCTATCCCCACACCAATCTTTGAAGTCAACTTAGTTGATACATGTGACCATTAAAGCTCTACACATTAATGGGGTATCCTATGAAGTTTTGATACATTTCTATTTATATTGTATAATCTTAAAAATCAAGTTAAATCCATTGATGCAATTAGTACAAAATACCATTAGTATAAAATAATGGATACCATTTTGACATTTCCATACACATATATCTTAGAATATTATTTGTAGGTACCCCTACTCTATTCCCTTCCTCCTGTCCTCGGCTTTCTGTGTCCTTTCTCAGATTGTTCATTCTTTCAGCAAACACACACACACACACACACACACACACACACACACAATTTAGATCCCAAATATTTTGTCTTTCCCCACTGTCTCTGTTAGGCTTTCCATTGCTGTGAAGAGATACCATGACCACGGGAACTCTTATAAAAGAAAGCATTTAATTGGGGCTGGTTTACAGTTTTAGAGGTTTAGTCCATTATCATCATGGCAGAAAGCATGGAGGCCTGCAGGCAGACATGGTGCTGGAAGAACCAAGAGTTCTGGATCTTCATCTGCAGGCAGCAGAAGGGGACTGTCTTCCATAGGTAGCCAGGAGGATGCTCTGATTCCACATTGGGCAGAGCTTGAGCATAGGAGACCTAAAAGCCAGCCTACACAGTGATGCACTTCCTCCAACAAGGCCACACCTCCTCCAACAAGGCCACACCTCCTCCAACAAGGCCATACCTCCTTCAACAAGACCTCACCTCCTAATAGTCCTACTCCCTATGGCCAAGCATTGAAACACGACTCTGGGGGCTAAACCTGTTCAAGCCATCACATTCCCCCAATATTGTTTCTTAGTGTCACCTCTCCTCTCCCTTTAGAGCAGTGGTTCTCAGCCTCCCTAATGCTGCAACTCTTTAATACAGTTCCTCACGTTGAGGTGATTACCAACTATGAATTCATTTTTGTTACTACTTCATAACTAAAATTTTGCCACTATTATGAATCATAATGTAAATCTCTGTGTTTTCTGATGGTCATCGGCAACCCCTGTGAAAGCATTGCTCAACTCCTAACAGGTCGTGACCCGCAGGTTGAGAACCACTGCTTCAGAGCCTTTCCTTCGTCATAGTCTGCCTTCTACTTATGTCTCATGCATTCACCAGACTCTAGATTCTACATGAGAGAAAACATGCAGTGCTTGTCTTTCTGATTCTGACTTGTTTTCCTTAATATTATAATTTCCAGTTCCATCTGTTTTCCCCCCACAAATGATACAGTTTTATTCTTTATAGCCCAATAACATTGTATACATACACCACATTTTCTTTTATACTTCTGTCTTAGTTAGGGTTTTATTGTTGTGAAGAGACAACATGACCATGACAATTCTCATAATGGAAAATGTTTAATTGAGGCTGGATTACAGTTTCAGAGGTTTAGTCCCTTATCATCATGGCAGGACGCATGGCAGCAAGTGGGTAGACACGGTGCTAGAGTAGACAAGAGTTCTACTGTGTGCCACACTGAGCATATATGTAAGACACATCGAAGCCCACCCCATATGCTTCCTCCAACAAGGCCACACCTCCTAGCAGTACCACTCCCTATGGTCTAAAGATTTAAACACGTGAGTCTATGGGGGCCATTCTAATTCAAACCACCACACCATTTATTTATTGGTAGACTTCTGGGTTGGTTCTGTATCTTGACAATAAATGTGGATGTGGATGTATCTCTGTGACATGCTGCCTTAGAATCGTCTGGGTCGTCACAAGGGAGTGTCATGGCTGGATTTATGGTGAATCTATTTTTAGGATTTTGGGGAACCACCATACTCGTTTCAGCCATTTACACTCCTACCAAAAGTGTATGAGGAGCCCCTTTCCCAGTGTCTGAACCAGCGTTTGTTGTCATCTGTTGTCTTGGCAACAGCCTTTCTGACTGGGATGAAAGGGAGTTTCAGTGTAGCTTTGAATTTTCTGAGCCCTTTTCAAATACTTAGTAAACCAGTAAGTCTTAAAGCAGCTTTACTATGCAGCATTATTGAGCATAAACACCCTGGACTAAGTCTGCTTAGCAGAACTGCAAATGGCCCTCACTGGTGAGCGGGGATGGGCAGACTAACAGACATGGTTATAACCCAGGAGAGTAAAGCGTTTGATTAACCAACTTGACTCCCCATCCTTCGGATCCACTGCCGCTTATTTCTTTGTATAGGAT
The DNA here is from genome assembly GCA_019843815.1 of Montemys delectorum. NCBI lineage: Eukaryota > Metazoa > Chordata > Mammalia > Rodentia > Muridae > Montemys > Montemys delectorum. The sequence continues at coordinate 817 of JADRCD010133986.1, read as the reverse complement.
AAATATAGCTTTTTCCACCTGATTATACACAGGTGCTGATAGCAATTGAGCTCCCCAAATTAAGGATTACGTTGTTGACATTATAACTCTGCCCAGAGTAATTCAGCATCTCATCACCGCCTGACCAGGTCCATGCTACCCCAGACTCTGGTTTTCTGTCTGATCTTCTTTGTTCTTCTAGGCTTTCTTTCCTCCCCTTTCAGCCTCGCTCAGCGTGAAGTCCAGCAGGCTGCCATCTAAGTCAGAAGTCATGTGGAGAATGGCAGCAGGAGACCCAGAGATGGTACCCGGGATGTTGGATACATTTTGCTTGACGCTGGAGTTCTCCTTTACAAGCTTTCTCCAGGGTCACACCTCATTCAGAGCTTGGCAGTGAATTAGATCTTTATTTGGAAGTTGTCCTCCCGTGCATCCATTGTTGGTGCTCTCAGTGTCGCTGCAGCCCAGGCCCCTGGGTGGGTGACACTTGGAGAAAACCAGACACAGTGCACAAAGGTCACGTGGGATCTTCTCTGTGATAGTGAGAGAGTAAAGCAGAGTGAGAGCCTCATTGCAAAGCAAACTTAGAAAGAAAGCATCAGGGCTGCAGCTGGAGCCTATGACCTGCATCCTCCACTGCCCAGGTCTCAGCTGGACCCACAGGGATCCTCCTTCCTGGTCTTTTCCACGAAGCACTCGGTAGCAGTCGATTTACTTTGGTGCTAATTATTTAAGTCTGTGAACTTTAAAACTCATATCAGCCAGGTGATTGTGGCACATGCCTTTAATCCTAGCACTCAGGAGGCAGAGGCAGATGGACCTCTGAGTTCGAGGCCAG
>JADRCD010133971.1:749-11664 GCA_019843815.1 Montemys delectorum | reverse complement strand
GCCCACAGTTAAGAGACTTTGAATTTTAAAAAATATTGGACATTTTAAATTGGTTAAACTTTTAATATGTAAAGACTGTGGGACTTTAGATCTTGTGAATGAATAAGAACATAAGGGTTGAGGCTTAATAGTGATGTGTTTGTGTGTCAAGTTGACAAGGGGTCAATTGTACTGGCTAGTTTTGTGTGTCAACTTGACACAGGCTGGAGTTATCACAGAGAAGTGAGCTTCAGTTGGGGAAATGCCTCCATGAGATCCAGCTGTGGGGCATTTTCTCAATTAGTGATTAAGGGGGGGTAGGCCCCTTGTGAGTGGTGCCATCTCTGGGCTGAGAGTCTTGGATTCTATAAGAGAGCAGGCTGAGCAAGCCAGGAGAAGCAAGCCAGTAAAGTACATCTTTCCATGGCCTCTGCATCAGCTCCTGCTTCCTGACCTGCTTGAGTTCCAGTCCTGACTTCCTCTGGTGATCAACAGCCATGTAGAAGTAAGCTAAATAAACCCTTTCCTCCCCAACTTGCTTCTTGGTCATGATGTTTATACAAGAATAGAAACCCTGACTAAGACACCATGTCTTAGTGTTTTATTGTGTAAAGAGACACTATAAACAAAGCTATTATAAGGGAAAACATTTCATTGAGCCTGGCTTACAGTTTCAGAAGTTTAGTCCATTATCATCTTGGCAAGAAGCATGGCGGCATGCAAGCAGACATGGTGCTAGAGGAGGAGCTAAGATTTCTACATCTTGATCCATAGGCAGAAGCTCTAGCCCCTCAACTCCATAAGTGACACACTTCTTCCAACAAGGTCAGACCTACTCCAGTAAGGCCACACCTCCTAATAGTGCCCACTCTCTATGGGCCAAGCATTTATACACTTGTACACATGTATGCCTGGTGCCCACAGAGTCCAGAATAGTGTATCATGTCTCTTGGTACTGAAGTTACAAGTAGTTGTGAGCCACTCCATATAGGTTTTCTGAAACTGAAACTGGTCCTCTGAAAAAGCAAGAAGTGTTTTTAGCCTTTGGCAGTTCATGTCTAATTTTAGCATGATTTTTGTTTTTTGTAATTCTAGAGCTCAGACTTGGGCTTCCCACAGTCTAGGTGAGCACTCTACCATTGACCTATATCCTAAGCCTTTATGATGCTCACATCTTAACTCAGGAAGCACTGGATAAACCCCAAGATATCTCAAATTAGAACCCTAATGGATAGAGATGAGAAAAAAAAGATAAGGAGTTACTATTTTAGTATATATGATGAGGATGTTACATAATTGGGATGACTAAATATCTCTACTATGAAAACAATATTACATTAATATACATACACATATATTAGTGTTGAAGATGGAGCCCAGAGCTTTCACACATGCTAGGAAAGCACTCTATGGCAAAGCCACAGCCCAATCTTAAAATATGTGTAAGTATCTCCCCTCTCCACCAAAAAACACTCAACAGTCGTAGATTCTTGCCCAACTTTTCTTCTTAGCCCCATTTCTTTCAGTCTCTCTTCTCATGTCTGGATATTTACAAATCCTGACTAGTCCTGACTAAGTGCTGGATTTATGGTGGTTATTCTCCTCTGATCTTTCATATCTCTATCTATTGATGCCTTAAGCATAATGCAAGGACACCTTCTCTTTCTAACTCTTCCATCATCTCTGAACTACTAGACAGACTCTGATCTGCAATCTCAGTTAGTTGATTTTGTATTCTAGATTGATACAAGTAGTTCTCATAACAACCACTCGCTGCATTTTATCAGGCACTTGCAAACATTCTTCACTTAACCTTCAGGATGATCCTCCCGAGCAAGTGCTATTCAGCCCACGTTACAGAAGATGACTTTGAAGCACAGCACATTTAAGTTTGCTGTTCACTTTTATCCACAGCTAGAAGGTAATCCAGCAGTATATAATGATCTAAACCTGTCAGATTCTTAACAAGGGCTGACGACACTGCTTTCTGTTCCTGGCTTCCCAGGAGTCTTTTATACCATGATGCTTATCAGGCTCTGTGCTAACATATCCTGTAAGGTGCTTAAAGATTCCATTTCATCCATACCTATCTGCTCAAAATATGGGGTAGAATGCTGTGTGCATCAAAGGCATTCTCTAAAGGATTATCTAAATGACTTTCTTAAGTTATAACAAAGTACTCAAAGTTATTGTAGCCTTAAGCTTGAACCTGGCAGTGCTGAGAGAGAGCGCTGGAAGAATGTTCATGGGGCGAGAAGAGCTAAAAATACCTTCTCATTAAAGTAATGGTCAGAAATGCCAGTGAACTTTGGGAAGCAGAATTCTCCAGGTTCTCCAGCTCCATAGGCCTCCGGGTCTGAGCTGTAATTGTAGGAAACAGAGTTCTGTCCAGGGCACTCCCCTTGCCCACACTGGAAAATGACAAGGTGTGTTGGAATGCACTCGGCTCACCATTTAGCCATTGGGTTTTCCGATTGTCGGGCACTCTAACTTCATGACCCTTGGAGCTTCCTTGACTCTAGGGGGCCTGAAGTCTCCTTACCTGTGAAATTCTGGTTAAGTCTCTTTGACCTACTGAAGATTCCTTAAGCTCTACCATTCTATGATTTTTAAAATGCAATTATGATTCCTGGAAGCAATGCTGTTCCACTCAGCATTTGTGGAAAGGAAAAAAAATAACTGGGGGAAGGAAAAGAAAAACACTTCCATAAAAGTATTTATAGTACAGCCAGGGACTATGAATCACAGTATAATTAATTCTCTTTTATAAAGCTGCTTTCGTTCCTCACTTGATGCAGTAGTAACTCCCAAGCCAGGTTCAACAGCAGCTCCATTGACAGATAGGACATTTCTCTTGTCTCTGAATACTGAATGAGTTCTAAACACTCCGCCTAATCTCTACCAGCTCTAAATTCTGGAGCCATGTGATTCTAATCCCCTGTGGCTGATTGACAGACACAGTTGCTGAAGGACATGAGATGTACATGATCCATCTCGACTTTAGCCATGCTCTGGATTACTTTCCCCTCATCAATTTTACCCATCAAGTTTCAAAATTAAATGCTTAACAAATTTAATTATGATTTGAGTGGAAAGTTATTGCCGTGGGCTGATCTGAAATCACTGCGTGCTGACCCTGCAGTTACAGTGGATAACAGTCATCCCCCTTGGAACATGAATTTGAATCTCTGTTACTGGAATTTGATGATTCCTAGCTCAGCTTTTTGATAACTTGTCTTCCTAATGACAACCTGTAGAAGAATAATTTTCTATAAACCACTTTTCTCTCCTCTCAGATCCTGTCTAGGACTCTTCAAGTAGCACTCAGAGGTCCCCAAACCTATGAGGAATCACAATAAAATCCCATTTTATCCCCGTTGTCCTAATTACTTCATATCTGCTTCCAAAGCTGAGTCAAGCAACTTTGTATTTGAGGGGTCTTCAGGCTTCGTGAGGCAATGAGAAGACGAATGTGAAGCTCCTAGTGGCTGATTTTGTGCTGTGACTCTGAACAGAATGACCATTATGAGGAAAGTGGGTTTTCTATGAAGCCTCAGTTTTTGGCTTTCATGGTTATTTCTTGTCTCACAGTCACATCGAATTTTGATGGGAGTTATGAAGGTAAATGTAGTGTGATGGCAGTCTGAATTGCTTTTTGACTTTGATCAAGACTCCCACAGCGATAAATGGACTTCCTAGGCACATCAGAGTCAACCTAACCTAAAACTCCCTCTTAGTTTCTCTCTGTGTTGCTTTTGTAAAATATCTGGTGATGGGCAACTTGAGAGAGGAAGTGTTTGTTTGGTTTACAGTTCCAAGCCATATAGTCCATCATGTCAGAGAAGACATGACGTCATGCATACTGTTACTTAGGAGAGGGAAAACAGGAAGTACTGCTAGATTATAAAACCTCAAGCCCCTCCCTGAATGACCTAACTCCTCCAATGAAGTCCCATCTCCTAAGGGCTTGACCATTTTGTCAAACAGCATCAGAAACTGGAGCCCACGTGTTCAAACACGTGTAGAAAGTGCAGGACCACAAAGCAGTGAATTTATCCACTAGAAACTGTCCTCAGATGACAGGAGGTCTTATCTAATGCAATAAAAGCCTAAACATTTCAGAGTCAATCAGAAACCAACGATTCTGTGTAACTATTCCCAGGAATAGACAGCTTGTACAATTTTAGTCAGAAATAATCAGTTTTCTAGGAACAATGTTCTTAGCATCCACTGGTCTCCAAGTGACTGGTTAAAAAAAAAATCTCTTGGGACTTCCAGCTTCATCTATCTGACTCTTTCAAATTGGCCAAAAGGTAGTCATTTAAATGTATGTGTTGGAAATGTAGCTCTGGATTAGATTTCTAATTTCTAAGACAAAAGCATCTTACCTACAAAAGTATACTTAGAGTGTGCTTTGTATGAGATTTTAAATTGTTATTTATTTATTTATTTATTTATTTACTTATTCACTTTACATTCTGCTCACTGCCCCTATCCTGGTCACAAATCCCACAATCCTTCACCCCTCCCCTTCACTTCTGAGCAGGTGGGGCCCCCTGGGTATTCCTCCCACCCCGGCACTGCAAGTCTCTGTGAGCCTAGGTACTTCCTCTCCCATTGAGGTCTGACAAGGCAGCCCAGGTAGAAGAACATATCCCATGTACAGGCAACAGCTTTTGAGATAACCACCTTCTCCAAGTCAGGAGCCACATGAAGGTCAAGCTGCACATCTGCTACACATGACAGGGAAGGTCTAGGTCAGCCTGTGTATGTTCTTTGGTTTGTGGTTCAGACTCTGAGAGCCTCAAGGGTCCAGGTTAGGAGATTCCATTGATCTTCCTGTAGAGTTCCTATCCAGTTCGGGTCCACAATCCTTCCTTTTATTCTTCCGTAAGAGTCCTCAAGCTCCATCCACTGTATGGGTATGGGTATCTGTATCTGTCTGAGTCAGTCAATGGGTGGAGCCTCTCTCAGAGTACAATATGCTCCTGCCTGCAAGCATAACAGAGTATCATGAGTAGTGTTAGGGACTGGCTCTTGCCCATGGGATGGGACTCAAGTTGGGCTGGTTATTGATTGGCCATTCCCTCAGTCTCTGCTCCCTCCCCTGTGTCTGCGTTATTTTGTGACTTATAAAAGGCTCTTAGTACACTGTACAGAGATGTTGAGAATCCTTGTAAGATAGTAGCTTAGTACCTGGGATCTCTGCAATTGTCTAAAACTTACCTTACCTCACATTGTCTGGAGTGTATGGCAAATCAGATTTCATGTGTAACAGCTTAATCAGCATAGATTTTTGAGACCACTGAAGAAAGGTTTCCCCAATGAGCAAAGATAGAGAAGGAACACTCAAACACCTTCACTGTTTTCTGTGTCTGCACGAGTTCCCAGAATAGACTTAAATGCTGGGGGAGGAAGGGACCTTGCAGAACTCAGCATGATCCAAACTGCTGTATTTTCTGAACTAAGTATCTGATTTTCCCCAGAATATCAATGCACATTCAAGCTGTTTCTCCAAGTGCAATTTGTCTCGTCAAGTTTTGTTAGCCTAGTTAGAGAAGAAATCTCTCAGGATGAAGTTCCATGTTCAGCATAGCAGCATTTGATTTAGATTCACTCCAAAAACTGAACCGCAGGAGAAACTTGTTTCACAGTAAGGCAAGCATCCATTTCAGGAATGTTGATAGATTGCCTTTTCTCATCTTGCATTGTCCTGGGTAGCATCTAGAGAAGATGCAAACATCTTTTATCTAGGGCATTTTTATTGATTTCAATTGTCCTTTTCTATAATATATGCTTTGTTTGCCTGGAGCTGGAAAGAATGAAAATAGAACAGAGAGAATAAATCAAGTTATATTTCTTGTGTCAGAGCAAAACAAAACAATAAAACAAACCCTCTAATACTCAAAACTAGACAAACCATCCAAAACCAACATTCACTTACAGGGAGATGACCATGAAGGAGACCAGAATGGTTGCCATTGTGTGTTGCTACACCTCCTCCCAACTCCCAGCCAATCAAATTTGCTGCACTTAGACCCTGCCATACCTAGAAATAAAACCTTTGTATTCATAGGTCTGTTGGCCTTTTCTGGTCAGTAAATATTCCCCTACTTGAACAATAGGTACCTGGCAGGAAACAAATGACTATGTCTACTTGGTCTGTCTTCTAAATGTGAGGAAGGCAGACTCGGTCTAACTCTCCTAAAGACGTCATTTACCTTCCATGTTTGAAATATTTTCATGAATAGGAAGTGTGGTAACCTATTTTTTGAGCCCAAAAGCTGTAGTCTTTGATCATGTGAATGCTCATTACAATTCTGTCTTTGCCAATAGCAGGGGACATAACCTTAGAATGTTGCATACTTTTATATAACGCTTAAATGTCTGATCCCATCAAAAACTTCCCCTAAATAGTGATAATTATCATCGTATTTGCCATACTGAAGCTGTGTTAGTATGGCTGCATGTTCTGGTTGCAGAGATGAATTTCCAATTTGTTCTCCAGCTTCCTGTCTTGCATTGAGATTTCTCATTTCCACTCAAGCCTCTAGCCTGATGTCATCTGTCACTACGTCTCAGTAGAAAGAAATGCTGCACTTCTACCTCCTAAAACTGTGAGTCCACTTCAACTCTTTTCCTCAGAAAAGTAAACTTGCCTCAGAAGTTGCATGACGGCCACACGAAACAGACAAATAAAACACTTTACACTAGCCAATAAGGTTTCATGTACACTATCTGATTGTGTAGTCGTACAACATTTAGGTAGCTCTATCAATCATTCTATGAACAGAAATAGGAGATGTTGTGTTATGTCTTGAGTGTCTAATAGTGAGCAAGTCATGTCCTCTGCCTTGAGGGAACTTACGGGTCTGTGAGGGATAAACGTCAATAAACTGAGAAACTGTATTTTAGGAAAGTATCTCTTCCAACAAGGTTTCAGAGCAGTGCATAGACAAGAGAGATGACAGGCCATCTGATGGCTCTGTAGTAGCAGTAAATGATGACCTACCACACAGCTGCTGGCACCTCTTTATCTGTTTGGGGTTTGACTTCCCTGGTCCCACAGGCTTTTTATCTCTGAAGCAATAAAAGACATTAGTGAACATTTTCCCTGGATTCCTGACTGAACAAATGATGCATGTTCCTTACTTTTCTTACTGCTGTCATACTTTTCCAGCTAATTCATCTGCAGCTACCCACACTGCAGTGGTCAGCGTAACCGAATACCACTCCTTTTTCTGTCTCACTGTGGTTTTCCTCCTGGTTCCTGGTATCACATTCCAGTTAAATGACTTTAACCCCATCATTGTTTCAGAGTCAGTGGCTAGACAAACCCAAAGGTGATGAAATTATTGAAAATGAACCTTTACAAATAGAGACATATATGCACGCCGGGCGGTGGTGGCGCACACCTTTAATCCCAGCACTTGGGAGGCAGAGGCAGGTGGATTTCTGAGTTTGAGGCCAGCCTGGTCTACAGAGTGAGTTCCAGGACAGCAAAGACTACGCAGAGAAACCCTGCCTCAAAAAAATCAAACCAACCAACCAAACAAGAAAACAAAACAAAAAAAACAAAACAAAACAACAACAAAGGAAGATACACAAATGGAGCATGCTTCATTCTTTGCTCTATTCAAGGGAACGAATTGGAGTGACTGCTATATTCTACATGGATATTAATAAATACAGGATGAAAATGCACACAGTTATTATTCCTGGATGTCATAGCCTGTGACAATAGACAAATACAATAAATGTATATGAACAACTTGCTGTTCATGTCAGAAAAAATGCAAGGGTGTGGATCATCAGGAGTCATACTGGAACAAAAGCAACCTCATAGTTTATAAACATAAGTGCCAAGGCTGAACAAAAGAAACAGGGCTCCCCTTTTGTATTTGTCGGGCACTGTTAGAGCCTCTCAGGAGACAACTATATCAGGCTCCTGTCAGTCAGCACTTGCTGACATCCACAATAGTGTCCGTGTTTGATAACTGAATATGGAAAGGATTCCCAGGTGGAGCAGTCTCTGGATTGTCCTTCTTTCAATCTCTGCTCCATAGTCTGTCTCTGCAACTCCTTAGATGGATATTTTGTTCCCCCTTCTAAGAAGGAACAAAGCATCCACACTTTGGTCTTCCTTCTTGAGTTTCTTGTGGTTTGTGGATTGTATTTTGGGTATTCTGAGCTTCTGGGCTAATATCCACTTATCAGAGAGTGCATACCATGTATAATCTTTTGTGATTGGGTTACCTCACTCAGGATGATATTCTCCAGATCCATCCATTTCCCTAATAATTTAATAAATTCATTGTTTTTAATAGCTGAGTAGTACTCCATTGTGTAGATGTACCACAGTTTCTGTATCCATTCCTCTGTTGAGGGACATTTGGGTTGTTTCCAGTTTCTGGCTATTATAAATAAGGCTATGAACATGGTGGAGCATGTGTCCTTATTATATGTTGGAGCATCTTCTGGGTATACGCCAGGAGTGGTATAGCTGGGTCCTCTGATAGTACTATGTACAGTTTCCTGAGGAACCCCTAAACTGATTTCCAGAGTGGTTGTACCAGCTTGCAATTACACAAGCAACGAAGGAGTGTTCCTCTTTCTCTACAACCTCGCCAGCATCTGCTATCACCTGAGTTTTTGATCTTAGCCATTCTGACTGGTGTGATGTGGAATCTCAGGATTGTTTTAATTTGCATTTCTCTGATGACTAAGGATGTTGAACATTTCTTTAGGTGCTTCTCAGCCATTTGGTATTCGTCAGTTGAGAATTCTTTGTTTAGCTCTGTACCCCATTTTTAATAGGGTTATTTGATTCTCTGGAGTCTAACTTCTTGAGTTCTTTGTATATATTGGATATTAGCCCTCTATCAGATATAGGATTGATAAGGATCTTTTCCCAATCTGTTGGTTGCCGTTTTGTCCTATTGAGAGTGTCCTTTGCCTTACAGAAGCTTTGTAGTTTTATGAGGTCCCATTTGTTAATTCTTGATCTTAGAGCATGAGCTATTGGTGTCTGTTCAGGAAAATTTCCCCTATGCCTATGTGTTCCAGGCTCTTCCCCACTTTATTTTCTATTAGTTTCAGCCTGAAAAATACAGAAGTAGAGACTCACAACCATCCATTGGTCTGAGCATAGGGTCTCCAGTGAAGGGGCTAGAGCATGAAGGGTTTGCAGCCCCTTAGGATGAACAACAATATGAACTAACTAGTACCCTCAAAGATTCCAGGGACTAAACCATCAACCAAAGAGCACACAGGGTGGAACTCATGGCTCCAGCTGCATATGTAGCAGAGGATGGCCTAGTTTGTCATCAATGGGAGGAGAGGCCTTTGGTCCTGTGAAGGTTTATGCCCCAGTGTAGGGGAATGCCAGGACCAGGAAGTGGGAGAGGGTGGGTTGGTGAGCAGGGGGAGGGGGGAGGGAACAGTGTTTGTTTTTTGTTTTTGTTTTTGATATTTTTTTTGGAGTGGTAACCAGGAGAGGAGATATCGTTTGAAATGTAAATAAAGAAAACATAATAAAAAAAGAAAAAAAGAAATTATTTTATCTGAAGATTATTCTAGAGCTGATTTATTCAAAACTCTAAATCTTCAACTTTTTTGGTATTTAATTTGCCTCACTGACAATGTAGTAGCAAACCTTCTTTGAATTCAGGTCATTTTGTATAAGGCACTGTTTTTTATTAATAATAAAGATATAATTCAATAAAAAAAAGAAACAGGGCTCCCCAAGGAACTGCATGGAGCCCAGCAATGGTTTCAATTTTAATCTCCAGTCCTCTGACCACCCTAACATGTGCTTTTATTTTTACTGTTATTGTTGTTGGTTTTTTGTGTAAGGATGTGATGAAGGGTCTCACTCTATAGCCAGACTGACCTAGAACTTAATATTTTATCCCAAATTGGTCTTGACTCTATAGTGATCCTCGTGCCTCAGATTCCCAAGAGCTTAGAATGCAGACGGGAGGCACCATGCCTGGATGCCACAATAGCCTCTTACTCAATAGAAAGACTGAAAACAGGCGGGCTGCTTAAATACTATCACTACTAGTTATGCCCTAGGAGTTTATATTGTTAAGAAGTGCTTATTAAGTTCTTGTTCCAAGTAGAGTTTAAGTTAACTAGAATCAACATCTGTGAGGGAATCAATATTTCCACTCCTTAACCCACCCTCATGGGCTAGTCATTTTTAACATCAGTCTCTTAAAAGAAAATGCCTATTTATGTGACTTCAATGGTTGGGAAGGAACAAGTGGTACCAAATGTTCATCACATCCTACTTTCCCACCCTTGGTGCCAAGGCAACATTGTCTTATAGTTCAGCCCCACCCAGTCCCCCAACTCGGGACATGATACATAATGGAAAGAATTCCAGTCACTAACCTTGGATCATGGGTTGGCAGCTGCTGCGTCCCTCATCTTTAGCAGGCGGTCAGAGGCCGAGCTGAGTGAGTCTCAAGTTGTTATTTGAGTAAGCAAGATGTGTCTAAAAGTGCTTCAAGCCCAAGGAGTGAGCTCGGTAACATTCTTGCTCTTCACTTAAGTAAAAGGCTGCAGAGTGTAAGGAGGTAGTTGTTGTTAAAATGTTTGTCTTATAAGCACAAGAGCTTAGTCCACACCTGGAATCCATGTAGTTATCTGAGAACAGGGGCTACTGTTTGTAAAGGCAGCACCTGGAGGGGAAGAGACAGGAAGATCTATGCATCTTGCTGGCTAGTTAGCCTACCTTACCTGTGAGTTCCAGGCCAGTCAGAGCCCCTGGCTCAAAAGAGAAATAAAGGTAGATAGTGCCTGAGGAATGACACCTGAGGTTGTCTATGGCTGCCACATTCCTGTGCATACACATGCATGTACAGATACACTCACATGCACATAAGAGAGAGAGAGAGAGAGAGAGAGAGAGAGAGAGAGAGAGAGAGAG
>JADRCD010133970.1:0-11771 GCA_019843815.1 Montemys delectorum | reverse complement strand
TGATTGTTCTGTCAATGTTATCTATGTTATCTTCTGCCCCTGAGATTCTCTCTTCTATCTCTTGTATTCTGTTGGTGATGCTTGCATCTGTGTTTCCTGAATTTTTCCCTAAGATTTCTAACTCCAGAGTTGTCTCTTTTTGTGATTTCTTTATTGTTTCTACTTCCATTTTTAGGTCCTGAATGGTTTTACTCAATTCTTTCACCTGTTTGTTTGTGTTTTCCTGCAATTTCTTAAGGGATTTTTGAATTTGCTCTTTAAGAGCTTCTACTTGTTTACCTGTGATCTCCTGTAATTCTTTATGGGATTTTTTTTTTTTTCCTCTTTAAGGGCTTGTACCTCTTTATCTGTATTCTCCTGTATTTCTTTAAGGGAGTTATTCATGTCCTTCTTAAGTTCCTCTATCAGCATTGTGAGATATGATTTTAGATCCAAATCTTGCTTTTTGGGTGTTTTGGGATATCCAGGGCTTGCTGCAGTGGGAGTACTAGGTTCTGATGAAGCCAAACAGTCTTGGTTTCTGTTGGTAGGATTCTTGCGTTTGCCTTTTGCCATCTCTTGATCTCTGGTGTTAGATGTTCTTGGTGTCTCTGACTAGAGCTTGTCCTGTCCCTGCCACCCTGCACTCCCCTTCGACTCCTGAGGCCTGTGCTGTGAAGTATTTTCATGGCAGGAAATTATACAATGTGTTGTCTTTTCGGCCCTTCACTTGTTAAGCTACTTTATTTTTGACAATGACTACATTGGTTCCATGCACTACAATCATATCAAACCCCATTGTGCTCCCTGATCTACCTGCCACATATTTCTAATTTTATGCACTTTTTTGGCTCAAGGCATTTGAACCTAAGGAAATAAAAGTGAGATCACTGTCAGAGGCCCTGCCACATATGGGCATCTTGCACTCTCTGTTTAATTTTAGAAGTTGAGAATTTATAATTGAGATACTAATGGCTTTAAGTGCTAGTAAGAATATCCAGCTGTTGCCAGATGATGAAACATCTGTCTCATCTATTGTTGGGAGGAGAGTTCCTTTGGTATCTTTTCTAAAATATGACTATCTCCATATTGTAGAATGATTTTGGTGTGGTCAAGAGATCATAGTATTTTTATCATATATAATGTGATTTTAGCACATTCATAGACCTCCCCTGCGTGGGATATTCACAATTATATCATCATTCTATAATGCTTCATATTACATAAAACTAATTTATTTTTTTAATCAGGTGTCTCCTCTTTAACCATCAGTTTCCACTTTATATTTTGAGTCAGAATCTGTCAATGAACATAAAGTTCACTGATTTATCTAGCCTGAGTGCCAAGCAGCAAGATCCCAGGGAGCCTCCAGTCTGCAGCTGCCCAGTGCTAAGATGACAATTACATACTACTGAGCCTAGGGATCTCAATGTAGGTCCCCATGCTTGTGCCACAATCACTTGACTGACCCAGTCTTCTCTGATGCCACATTTTATTAATTTTTTAATAGAAGCTTTTGTAAATGTGTCTTTTCTTCACCCTGTGTAATTGTCACCTGGAGAAGCTTACTGAGGAATAAACTCAGCCTTTTTAGTTCTTTCTTTCTTTTTTTTTGATATAATTTTCAAAGTTCTTTTTTTATTAGATATTTTCTTTATTTACATGTTATATGATTTCTCCTTTCCCAGTTTCCCCTCCAAAAAATAAATAAACAAACATAAACAACAAGAACAAACCCCTGTTGCCTCCCCCTTCCCCATGCTTGCCACCCTACCTTCTCCCACTTATTGGCCCTGGCATTCCCCTACACTGGGGCACAGAACCTTCACAGGGCCAAGGGCCTCTCCTCCCATTGATGATCGACTTTGCAATCCTGTACTATACACATGCTGCCAGAACAATCTGTCCCACAATGTATATAGTCCTTAGTTGGTGGTTGCTTTTTTAGTTCTTTATGAACTCTGGCTGGCTGTTCCAACTCAGCTATTCTGAGTCAAATGGCATTTCAAAATTACTGATTCAATCTCTCTTCTCTCAGCTTCTTACTGAATTGTGTTGCTTGGCCTCAAACCAACTCTGGCAATAATCTTCTGGATTCTTCCTATTCTTTGATGTCAACTGCCTCTGCTGATCTGTGCTGAACTTCATGAACTCAGTAACGAACTCAACTCCACTTCACTACATTCACTTCAGTGACTTCCAACTGATACCCAGCTGACAGAACTGAACTGAATGAACTCTCCCTGGACTGCTCTTCATTAGCTTTTCTCCTGAGAGTTGGGTGTATCCTATCTCTGACTCATTCTGTCAACTCTTCTCTGATTTGTCACCTCTGCCCTTCAATTAGATGGCATCGTTCAGATTAAAGATGTATACTAAGTGATTGCAGCCAGAGGAACTAAGGGCATGTCTGCATTTTCTGGATCACACAACCTAGAAGGATGTTATCAGGGCAGCCTTGCTGCTGGATATAAATTCCGTTCTCAGCTTCAGTCATTTTCGAAGTGTTGGTTTCATGTTTTCTGCCTCCTCTCTTCTCTTGATCCACTTCCAATCTGCAAAAATTAACCTTTAGAGGAGAAGGTAATTTTAAGTGAGACTTCAAAAATAATAAATATTCTTTTCAATTTCCAGTTTATGCTATTTGATTATTTTACTTTGTGTATGCATATTAAGCACACATAAATATGTTCCTTTGTGATTCTTTCATACATCTAGGTAATTTCTGATCACTCATCCCATTTTCCTGTCTTCCTCTCTTTTCTCCTGGTGGGTCAATTCTTAGTTTCCAATAGCTTACCTCTACTTTCAGATCTCTGAAAATATTCCTCAAATTGGGAAAAAAGTAGAACAAAAAGCTATAGATATTACTGGAAAATGGTTAGTAAACACAAAATAAAATCTATGAGTTTGTATTTCCAAAGAAATTTAGAATAATTTTAGATACCCAGTTTTTGAAAAATTTAAAGCATAGGAATAATTTGTGAAAATTTGAACTTCAAGTTATTAATTTAAACTTTGTTCTTTTAAAAGAGGAAAAAGTTAGGGGCCTGAACTGAAAGCTTCCAAGTACCAAAATATATTTCCAAAACATCTGTTGTGGGTTTTCTTGGGTTGATAAATATTGGCTAGAGGATACTCCTATATACTTGTTAAATCATTAAAATGTCTTTAAAAACTTTAAATACTATTAATATTCTTTTAAATTGATATACCTTGACATATTTATTGAATTTTAAGATCATTTATTTACTTATAATGATGTTCCTTGATTCTGTAGTTTGCCAAGTATGTATAAAAACTCTTAGGAAAGAAAAGTATCTAAAAGAGGTTTATGAAAAATTATCCAGTAAGCATTTGTAACTACTTTACTATAGCTAGGACTTTCGTTTCTCTAGTCTGAAGTTGTAATGAAGTTTCAGAATTGATTTTGTAGCCACTCCTTAGGTTAGAAGTTCCGTGTAGCATGGACGGTGGTTTGCATTGTCCTTGTAGTTGCTTGGGAGAAAGAGACAATATTGCTCAGTTTGTAGAACACTCATAGAGTATATGGACTGTAGTCAGAACTGAACTATGGACTTGAAGTTTGAAGTCTTGCAGTCTTATCAAAACTGTGTAGTCTGGAAGAATCGCCCAGCATGATGCCAAAACCTAAGCAGAGATACATGGGTAATGGGAATAGGGTGAAATGGCATAGATGGCATTTTAAATCCTTTGCATCTTGCTTCCCTCTCTCTTTTCCTTCCTCTCTCCCTTCCTTCCATCCATACTTTCTTCTTCCCTCCCTTCATTCTCTTCTCTTCCTTTCCCATCCCTTCCCTCTCTTTCTCTCCCCTTCTTTACCTCCTCCCTGTCTCTTTTTCTTCCCTCCACCTCCCTCTTTCTTTCTTTTAGTATGACGACTTCCCAGGCTTTCCTGGAATTTCATATTCTACACTGGGCTCTAATTTGTAATACACCAGCCTCAGTCTCTGAATGGCAATATTATAGGCATGTACATCACAATTAAAATATGGTTTTAATAATGTAAAAGCATTACTGACCAAAGTATTTTTGGATAGTGTGTGGGGTTCAGAAAATAAAGTCATTTAATTACCAGAGGTCATTTTCTGAAGTTAGTAAAATATATATATTTTTTGCTATTATTTATGAAAAGCTATTTGTATACTTTGGTTAGTTATTTAGAAATTATATTAGTTCCCCCACTTTTCACGGAAAAAATTATTAGGAAGAAAATGCTCTTTAAGTTTTCCATTTACACATCTCTTAAGCCAAATAGCCAACCAAATCAAATCTAAATACTGGAATGCCCAATTTGTGATCTTATTTGATATGTAAATTAACTTGAAGAGACTTTATGCTCTTATAAACAACATTTTAACTTATATATGTTTATTTGAATCTATTTTCTTAAACACAGTTTCTGTGAAGTCAATAGTTCTGTGGCAATGCCATGCTTAGAACATACTGTTTCACAACCTTCTACCAGTCTTTTGTTTTTTATAGTTTTTCTTTGCTCTCTCTTCCACAATATTTCAGAGAGTGACATGGATTCCCCATTATGACTGAACATTCAAAAGCATCTATTCTCAGTACTTTATCCTCTTATACGTCTTTATACTTAAAAACAAACAAACAAAAAAGCTGTTTTGAACCAAAAGAAATTGGTAGCAGTACTAGTATATGAGGATAAGGTATTTTTACAACATATTATGTATATTGAAGAAAATTAAAATTATAGATTACCTGCTAGGCACTATTACTGCATCAGCCATGGGATTTCGACCATGTTTATATCATCAGATGCGACTTTCCTCTAATGGAGTAGACCTCAATGCCAATCAGAAAATTGATTGGTTATTCTCGTAATAGACTTGCCACTACTGCTGCAGTGGTCATATCTTGCCTGGGTAGTTAGTAGTGTCAAGGGTTAGATCTGTGGCTGAGTAAGTTTGTTGACAGCAATTCTCTCCCAAAAACCTACACTTTTGAGGGATAGCCAGCATGAAGAAAGCTTCAGTCATAGTACCAGATTGATTTTCCTATGTTCCGAGACTAGAGTGTGTCAGGTCATCAGGATTAGTGTCTTAGTGTCTGATGAGCGGGCAACCAATTATGATAGCACTTGCTAACGTACTAGGCTTTTCATCCGATAATTATTATCCACCATTCTTCTAAATACTAATGAGAATTCAACTTTTCTACTTATTTCTATTTTTAGGAAGATATATTAAAGTACTATTTTTTCAAAAGAGGCTGAACACCCAAAACAGTGTTTCTTCAATTAAATTACCTCTTTCTTAAAAATTATTTTTCTATAGCCAATTGATGATTAACTGAGTGAAAATTTTCCATCTAGACCAAAGCACTGTTGAACAATTAGTGTGCCCATTCAAGTGAGGAAGCCACTACTTAAAAGTGTAAAATGTAGTCTAGAGAACATTGTATGGATAAATTTTCATACTGAGTACTTTTATGCATAATATTTTTTTAAAAAAATTTAATAGTTAAAAAGTATGTATCTGTATATTACTTGTGCATAGTCTTATAATTGGGATGATCCATTATTTTATTTTGTGTTTTTAAAGATTCTAACATTTTATTTAATATTCTGTAGTTTAAAAAACATACTAATAATATTTAATAAGCACACCAGTAGTTGTCAAAAAAGTAATATCCAAAACATTTGAATATTCTTATGAGGGGAGCATGAGAACATATGTCCTTATGTACTAAGTTTATGAGAAACCTATTAATTGACAATTACTTTAAGTTATATGACCACTGTGCTTTATGCCCAATTGTGCTGTAACCTCCATAGTATTATAAAAGCTTCTCATTACACCACTGAGCCACAGTATTGTAGAGTCAACATTCTCTTCACAAGGGATGGGAAGTAGCCAAACTAGGCATTCAAAGCAGAAACAGTTCCTCTCACAGAGAAACATGTTCCTGGAATGCAGGGGAGAGTGATGAGATTACATGAGCAATTCCATGACCTATTATTGAATGTGTACTTGAATTTCTTTCTAAGGGAATTAGATAAACTTGTCAGATTATCTTAGTCAGTGAAACAGATAAGATTGTCATGTCTACTCACAGCTGTACATAAGCATCTCAGAAAAAAGAAGTATGCCATTTAATTACATGTGGTTTTCCATTTCCCATTTCTTTTGTGTATCCATTAGTCTTTTACATTTGTTAAAAGAAATGATTACAGTTTTTTCTTGTGTACAAGTAACAAACAATTACATCTGTTACTTGATGATGTAAACCGGTGTGTGTATGTGTATATGTATGTGTGTGTGTGTGTGTGTGTGTGTGTGTGCATGCACACACACACACACACACATATACACATACACACACACACACACATGCCTTCCTGATGGTAAATTCTGGACTTACCATGAGTAGAAGTCTTGAATAGAAGTACTTACTGACTTTAGTTGCTGGTCTTGGTATTGCCTTCTTTTGTAGGTATAGTAATATAATGTGAATTCCTTTTTTTATTCATGCCTTTGTTCAATATTAAGATATATGATTAATTGATTTTAATAGTATTTTTAGTTTATTTCATATTGTTTATTAGAAATTCCAAGCATATGGTACAATATACCCCTGAGCTGAAACGTGATAGGCAATCTCTATTCCAAAAGAACTGCAATGGTGGCACGGTTTCCAGAAATAATGGCTTCCCAGCATTTCTTAGAAGAGCTGGTACATTTTTAGTGAGATATGCTACCTCAATAACTGTATATGAGAATTATGAACACCCTGTACTTTCAGGTTGTATTTCAGTTTTCTAGTACTTTTAAGAGTTTTGATGATAAATAGTATCTGCTATGTCTTTATATATTGACCACTTTTTTCAAACTATACTTTGTGCTCAAATTAAGCAGAATGAGCTCTATAATCTGCGAAATCTCTCCCTCTGTGGCCAGTAGTTTGTCTTATTTTTACAAAACTTTAGAAAGTTAGGATTAAATTTCATGCATATTTTAAATGGGTCATCTCTTTGTTTGTACTAATATGAAGAAATTGACTATAAAATTATATAACTAAAAAATGTAGTGGTTTGAATGAGAAATGCCCTATAAGATCATGTATTTGAATAGTGTTTTTGCTAGTTAGTGGTGCTGTTTGGGGAAGACTGTAGTGCCTTCAGAAGCAGGAGGCTTGCTGGTGGAAGTGAGTCACTGGATCTGGTCATTGAGGGTTTATAATCTTGTTAATTTCCTCTCTCTCTCTCTCTTTCTGTGCATCCTGTATACAGATAAAATGTTAGCAGCTAGCTTCCTCCTCTTTCCATTGTGTCATGACTCTTATCCTCCTGGAACCCTGAGCTGCAGTAGACCCTTACTTCTTTACATTGATTTTGGTCCTGATATTTATCACAGCAATGGAAAACATACACTTCAAGCCTTCTACAGTGTGAAAATCAAACAGAATTGGAAATGACTGATCAAATCAGTTGACAGCTCTGAACTGTCTTTACACAGATCAACTCGATTTAACCTTGTAGAAATATCTTCAATTCAGTATCATAGTTATTATCAAAATCATTGTCAAGACTGTTAAAATTTTAAGTAAAGCCAGAACTGCAATAAGTATATAACTAATAAGGAGCAGTTACTTAGACTTCTAAATATATCTTTTAAAGAAATGTAAATGCAGTACTTAATTCTCAGTTTCATTTTACTAACAATTTTAGCAGTAATGATATCACATTGCAACCAATTTCTCCTTAACTTTGCTATCACTTGGCTTACAGGACTCATATTTTCTTGAGTTTCTACCATCTCATTGGTTACTTCTTGTATCATTCTCAGTTCAGTCACTTCTCTCCCTAGCTTTTCCCAGTTACTTCATTTCTCCCTAGGTTTTTATTAATGTTGGTGAGTCTAGGTCTCTATACCTTTCCCTTTTATATTCTTTGGTTTTCCTTATCATCTTGGTAAATTCTTCCCTTCCTCTGTTTTTTTTTTCCATACAGGTTTAGTATTTATACTCCAAAATGGAAACTCTATAATGTCAAAAATTGGGAAAATTTTAAGTACTCAGTGGATAATTTCTAACATATGATCTCAGGTGACAAGTATCAATAAAAATGGCAGTGATGGGTTGAAAATAGTACATAAAATACCTTCAGAGAACATGTATCAGCTACATATGAAACAAAAGTAATTATATGTTCAACTTAATCTTGGCCTTAATATATGTTGTCAAATATACAGTCTTAAAAACCTTTAAAGGTTTGAAGTAGCACCCAATAACATTTTGAGCAAATATTGTGAACCTACACTGTTGACACCGGGCGTTGGGCCCTGAGGAATGAAAGGATAGGAAAGAAGGACCCATGTCCTGCCTGAGCTCTGGTTCTCTGGGCAGGTGGCCATGGGTGTCTGCGCAATCTACTCTGCTGGGTGAGTATCTGGTTGTGTGAAGCCACGGGATATTAGTCCAAAGGGAGCTGAGGGAGACAGCTTGAAGAGGGCCAAGGACAGCAGATTCTAGCTCCTGGGCATCGCAGGCAATGCTGGATACTTCAGAGGAGCTGAGAAGGAATTGGAGGCCCCAGAGCATCTCAGCCCACCCTGGGGCTGAAGGGAGAAAGCAGGCAGGTGAGGAGAAGCAGTGGAGCCTGGTTGTTCCTGCACAAGTGGGCATGGGGCAAGAGTCCTTGCTTGAGTGCGGCTGAGAACACTGGGCCAACACAACAAGTCTAGTTAAAAAGAGGCAATTCATGATCTTAAGGTGTTTTGTTGCAGAAAAGAGAGAGAACAAGGTAGAGAAGTAATGGCTGGCCATGGCCACGTGGAGAGAAGGGGAAGGGAGAGTAAAGACAAAAGTAAAAAGTTAAGAGAGAAGAGAGACAGAGAGAAAGAGAGAGGGGAGGGGGCAAAACCGCCCCTTATATGGTGGTCTGGGCTACCTGTCTGTGGGGCTGGGCATACCTCGTTGTGGTCAGTTGACTGGTGTGGAGTCCAACCAGAATGCTGGGAGCTTAGGGCATTGTCTACATGATAGATAGTGCAGGATAATAGAGTTGGAGGACTCCTGTAGTCAGCCATGTATGTCTGGGAAGCATGGCTTTACTGCTCCATCCCTTGTAGAATTCTCTACCAGGTTACCAGAAGTAAGCCTTGTTCTAGACACAGACTGCTTTTCATGGCCCAACACTACACGTCCTAAACTAATGAAATAAAGTGTTTGTTGATTGCCAGGTCCTGTCTTCCAAAATTTACATTGAAGAAGACCGGTGTTCTAATATAGCTTATACAGCTAGATTATGACCTTTGCTCCCTTGTCATCTTGCCACATTCATCCTATGTTTTATTACCACTGTTCCTTAAGTTGTTCAGAACAAAGACCTGATGTTATCATTGACTTATGTCTTATGCAGTTCTATTTCTGTGAAGAGACACCATGTCCGAGGCAACACATTAAAAAAAGTATTTATTTGGGGGCTTGCTTACAGTTTCAGAGGGTTAGTCTATTGTCATGGATCATGGTATCAGGGAGCATTCAGTCATGTGGTAATTGAGGTAATTGAGAGAGGTAATTGAGAACTATGTTCTGATTTACAAGCAGAGAGATAGATGATAGATAGATAGATAGATAGATAGATAGATAGATAGACTGACAGACAGACAGACAGACAGACAGACAGAGACAAGGGCATGGCATGGGCTTTTGAAATCTCAAAGTTTATCCTAAGTGACACATTTCTTCAAACAAGGCCAGCCAGCACCTCGTAATCCTAATCCTTTCAAGCAGTTCCACTCGTTCATGACCTAGCATTTAAATATGCATTCCTATGGAGCACATTCTTATTTAAACTACTACAAATTGTCTCATTTTCTGTATTTCTTTTTAATTCTTACTGCTTATGCCTTCAACACACCCAGAATATCACTCTTCCCATCTTACTTGTCATTATTATCTAGGTACCAGCTCTCCACACCTCTTGTCTGCATTTTTGCAATAACATCTGGTATTTCTACTTCTACTCATGGCTACTCTTGTCTATTCTCAGAAAAAATGAAGAAACATATCATGCACTTCTAAAATCTATCTTAATTTTACCTAATATATTTGAAATGTTCTTCATACCTAACAACTTCTACTAGCAACTTGATTTGTTGATAATTTACCTAGATGTAATGACATAAAAAATAGAATCTTCTGTTAGGTGATGAATAGATACAAATCAATTGGGGATTTTTTAACTTTATAAGAATTACTAGCATCTTCACATCTTCTCTAACTCACAAGGATACAGTGGGAATATATTCTCAAGCAGAAAGTAGAACCTTGAAAGACACTGATCATGCTTATATCTTGATCTTGAATTTTCCTGCCTTCAGAATGCTAAAAACTGTATTTCTGATAGTTATAAGCCACCAAGATTATATCCTCTAGACATCTGAAGAGACTAAAAAAGATATTGGAACAGAGAATCTAGGAGTTTTTATAGCAAATATCTTAAATAAGAGAAGGTGATTTCAAGCTGGGACACAAGAAAAGGCTGGGAGAGTTTTGAAGTATAAATGTGTGGGAAAAAACTTATGTTGCCATAAATGGACAAATAGCTGGGCCTCATTTGACAATAGATCAAAGAGTTTCAGGACAGGCTATGAATCAGGTATTCTACCATTACAAAAAGTTTTGACTGGAGATTGATTACCTCTACACTTCTGTGACACTATCCTTTGACACCATTTTAAAAAGCTGGCATTTTAAAAAGTTTCCTTTTAAAAGTAACCAATATATACACAACTACATCTTTGGTAAGTTTAATAATGGTCATACATGATTGTGTGTGTTGTTTCTCATCAACGATTAAAATGAATTTTTTCTAATATGTCCACAATGTGTAGAGGGTCTATTTCCTAGAAATATTCACTTTTTGTTACTATGCCATATTTTTTTCTAAAGGGTTTGACCCAGCCTGGGAATTTATACAGTGACCTTTAAGCCAAAGTCATGCTGTCATTGATTGTCTGCTCAACAATCCTAGAAGCACTAATAACTCAAAATGGTACAACATTTCATTACCACTGAAGTCAGAAATGATGACTATGGTCTTGATATATAGTTGGTGTACTAAAACATGTAATGGATTTAGAGTCTCAAGGTCCTTGACAGTTGTATTTGTTTAAGCTCTGGAGAATAAAGAATTTGATGAATTCATTCAAATTTTTTTTGGAAAATTATTTCAAAACGATATTCTTTTGCTGAATTTTTTGAGTACAGTTTCTAAAATTTCTGATGAGTTTATATTATTAACACAACTGTAAATAAACATTGTTTTAAATTTTAAATAAACTTTAAAATAGACATAGTAATAGCTAACAGCATTTTTGTTAATTCTTTTTATTGCATTTCCTTTTTATGTCATCTCACTTTTGTTTACCATAATAATTTTGGTTTTATTTGTGATAAATTTTATATACATTCATGTCTGACAGATGCTTTTATGACAAATGTTAATCACATGACTTCACGCCCATTTTCTCTTGTTAATTTTTCTTGTAGTTATGTGGGAAATAATGGATTAAGGACACTATGACACTGGCAGAAATTATGGGTACTATCATCAAATTTCTAGCATGATTATTCATATTTTTCCTATCCTTCATGTCTCTCAAATGGAAATAAAACATCCTGCAGAGAGATCTGTCAACTTGTTGTTATTGAGTTAATGTTAGCAGGAGACACTTGACATAGCAATATCCATATCATGCTGCGTGCATGCCATCTTATTGTCTTAATCCACTGGTATTTCA
>JADRCD010133967.1:0-10331 GCA_019843815.1 Montemys delectorum | reverse complement strand
AAAAGTAGCTTTAGGAAAAGCAAGGGGGTGCTGGTCACCCCAGTGGTGGGCCAGAGACTTCCAAACCCCTCTGTGGAGAGACCCTTTATTGAGCTTTTTGTACAGGCAGGATGAGAGACTTGGGAAACAGTGCTGAGTGGCTGCTTCTGACTGATCTCCACATTGCTGATGAGAGAGACCTGGCAACTCTCTGGTCCAGAAGAACACGGGCCTGCCTAGGTCAGGGCAGCCTTCCCTATGATGTCAGAGAAAAACAAAGGTAGCCAGGCTGGAACTGGAACACAAAAGCTCTGTTCCCAATATGGCCCCTGGACACCTCCCAGCTCTCCCTGTCCACTGGGATTCAGCGCACAGACCCACATAGCAGACTGGGAGAAATCTTCTCTGCTGCTAAGAACCTTTACCCCGGTGATTGTCTAAATCCTGAACGACAAAGACTCTTAGGAATTATCTAGTCCAGCCCCCTCACTTCCCAGACCATGTTGCTGGGTTCCAGAGAGTGGAAGGAATTTGGTCTCTATCACTGGGAATGTCAGTGACGCAAAATGCCCCAGCTGGGTTCAATGTACCACACTGAACCCTGACAGGGGACCCTGGAGTTCCACTGTCTTCGTGAGGAAAATGAAAATAGTTAACGTCACACAGTATTTTCTAGTGGGTGGGAATGTCTAATGTTTTTAAATTCATGAAGCAGAGACATTTGCCAACCAGAGAGCCTCCCCAAGTGATACTGGATCAGAGCAATGGTAAAGAGAAATGCAATGTGTACACGCCACTGCCCACCTACGCAGGGCTTATATCACATTCCCTATGGAGTGTCAAGTCGACGCAGTTTTCACTGGCTGGGATTTAAACAGCAGGGAATTAGGAGGAGCCTTTGGGTGGCTTTCGCAAGCTGCAGGATCGACTTGGGATGAGGATCCTGGAGACCTGCCCCCCTCCTCTTCCGCTCTGCCTCCTAGGATGAGTCTCCCAGCCTCTCTAATCCTCAGCAGGTTCATCCCTGAAAGAGAGATGATGTGCCCCACCATGCCCACTCCAGAGTTGTTTCAGAAATGACAAGAGGTGGCCCTCCTTTGTGAACATATCACAACGAGTGTTTTCCAGATGGTCCATTCATAGGATCTCATGGCCACCTGCAGAAAGGCAAACAGCCAAACCTGGTAGCCAGGTTTCAGTGACAGCCAAAGGTAGGAACCATGACTGAAGCATGATCAGAAACCAGGTGTCCAGGGGACAATTGCTATCACTGGGAATGTTACCTGATGGGATTGTCTGCAGGTGGAAGGTCCACGGATTCAGGTAGTCTAGGGGTCCAGGTCTTTCTGGTTACACAGCCTTGAGAAGTCCATGTTAGTTCTCTGCCTATAAAAATAAATAAAATACCCACCTGCAGGGTTATCATAAATATTAATAGCAACTAAACTGCCATTGTCAATCTCATTATTACTAGAGGCACTATCAAACAACTAGCCTGTGTTCATTCACTCAGCCCCTAGCAACCTATGGGTCAGAGGTCAGCACTATACCTAAATCATTGTGAGAACTTCCTGAAGGTCACATGACTACCATAGTTTGCAGGGCGGGCAAGCTCTGTGCCTGTGTACCTGACAGGGAATCTATAGATTTGTCTCCTTAACCTGCGTGCAGGCTGTGCTAGTGCCCTGCTGTCACTAGATGACTAAACCCGAGTCCTTAATGAATCATGGGTTTGCTATCTTGCAACTCTGGAGATGAGAAGTCCTGAGGTCTGCTGGGCTGCAGTGCTTCTGAAGGTTCTGTGGAAGAATCTGATCCCTTTCCTCGTCCTGTTTCCAGAAACTGCTTCCATTCCTTGACCTTTGACCTCTTTCTCAACATCATTCAAAGTCCTGCTCCTATGGCCATACTTTCATCCTCTATTCACCTGTGTGCCCTGTCTCTCTCTTCTAAAGACCTTGGTATTCCCCTGGGATGCTCATTTACTGAGGACAGTCTCTGTACATACCTACCTCAGAAGATATGTGTATGGATTCTAAGGACTGAGATATAAACATTTTTGGAGCGCTCATCATTCCAGCTACTGCCTAGGGTCTTGAATAAACACTTTCACATGAGAAACTGTAAAGCACCTGTAGATTCAGGTAGTCTTGTTGTCCAGGTCTTTCTGGTCGCCCAGCCTTGGGAAGTTCACGTTAGTTCTCTGACTATAAAAATAAATATGGCAGTGCAGATGCTGTTACTTGATGCTAGTGAACAGACAGGTAGCCAATATGATTTCCAGAACATTTCTTTGTTTGCCAGAAGCTGCTCAGTAGGACCATGAGGAGCTTTGCCACACACAGGATCAGATAGTCCTCTGCCTTAGCCTGTGTTGTCCTGGAAGCTGATACTGAATGGAGGATGCTAGTGCAAGTGGCTGATGTAGGAGTTGAACACAGGAAAATAAAAAGGTGGGTCTGGAAAGAAAGTCAACAGAGGGTGTGAAGAAGTTAGCACCCATCACTGGAGGCAACCACTCAATCCAGCTGGAGTCAGAGTTGGGGACAACTGGGTATGGACACACCAGCCCCTTCAGCCCTTGTTGACAGCTTTTCCAGGAGAAATGGCAGCTGGCTGAAGTCACCCACACCTCATCTGCCCCATACAAATGCAACAGGTCCCAGGGGTCAGAGAAAGCCATACACAGATACCCGCCAATGCTGGAGGTTGGCAATCAGGTTCTGTGCTAAAACGTCAGGGATGGGGGGAGGGAATGACTTCCATCTAGTAGAGATTTGTGGTTCCCTCTCTTTGTGTGAACATTTGAGTGTCTGCCCTCAACCAAAATGATTCAGAAAGGTTAGGAATCAAGGAATCTGCATCTGCCCAAGGAGAAGGACAGAGGGTGGCCTGGAACTCACGCAGGCTACCAAAGCTGTAGAGCGAGCTGACTTGTAGGTTGCTGTGCAGGGGCTGTAGCCATGAGGACAGACACTAGGTAGGTCAGTGGCAATGGTAGCCATCTTCAAATTCCTGGGCTGTATATTACCACTCTCCTTAGAGGCTCCCTGTCAACATTTCTTCTCAGCTACCACAAGCTTTGAGGAATTTAGTCATTTTATATTAGAGAATTGTGGTTTTTGTTTGTTGTTATATTTGTTGTTGTTGTTGTTGTTGTTGTTTTCTGTTCTTGCTGTTGCTTGGAAAGGTTCCTAGATGTCTTTGGTGTTTTGGCGTGGTTTATATTGCATCTCCTAGTGAAATAAACACATGTCCCTGTAGCTCGCCATCCGAGCACCCTCACCTCTCGTTCCCTCCTCAGCCTAGTACAATCTGGCTTTCCTCTGTCTCTCCATGGAAACGACTCTCCCAGAAGTCACTGATGGATTCTGAACTCCCAAGCCTAATAGTGAGGTTTCCTGAAGCCGCAGTCAGCTTTTTGGGCTAGCCAGTGCTCACTGGCATCTTTCACTGTCCCTCTCTTCCACATGGTTTCCATGGTGCGGCTGAGTGCTGGTTGCCTGCTGCCTGCCTATTGATCTGTGTCCCCCACTGCATTCTCTTCCTTCGGTGGACTCTTAGATACTTCCCTGGGGTTTCATCCTCAGCTTTCTCCCCTTACCCACTCCCACTTTCTCAGCTAGGTCCACAAATGTTCCTCAAAAATCCTCGCTTAGATAATCCGTCTTTCTGTATAGGTCAGTTCCACATAAACAACATAGCAACATAGAACTCAACCTCATCTTTACCACAAACCTGGTTCTTCCTCCAGGGTACACTATCTAGACTAAGGGATACTTCCCATTTCAAGCAAGATGTGAATTTATTGTCAGGCCTTTCATCTCCTTCACCTGCCACCCCTGATGGCACCCCTGATAAACATGAAGCCCTTCCTCTGCGTTTTCCCCTCTGTCAGCTCCCCTTCTCTGCTGTCTAGCTATTTTATCTGCCTTGTCTGTTGCTTGGTCTCCATCAGACCATTGCTGGTGCAGTACATTTCTGTCTGCAGCTGGACAGTCTAATTGCAATGCTATCATTTTATACAACAGTGGCTACAGGAGCTGTGACAGGCCTAGTAGGCTGGCCTGTGTGGACGAGCAGATCACAAAGGTCAAAAGCTGAGGAGCCTGATGTACTCAGGGCCTCACCTCAGCTCCTTGCTGAGTAGTGTTAGTTTCCAGCTACACTTTATCACATTGCTACCAAGTAGCTTAAAACAATACACATTTATTATCTTTTTATTTTTCTTCTTGCTCTGGTCCCGCTCGCTCTGGCCCAAAGATTTATTTTATTATTTATTATATGTAAGTACGTTGTCTTCAGACACACCACAAGAGGGCATCCGATCTCATTACGGATGGTTGTGAGCCACCATGTGGTTGCTGGGATTTGAATTCAGGGCCTCTGGAAGAGTAGTCAGTGCTCTTAACAACCCCCACATTAAGATAATAATAATTGTTAGGTCAGAAATCCAAAATGGGTCTTATGGGACACCCCCTCCCTCACAGAATCTCCAGGGAAGACCATTTCATCAGTCTCCTAGCTTACCAGCCACCTGCATTCTTTAGCTAGTGGCTCCTTTCTGAACGATATCACTGTCGCTGTCACAGCCATAGGTCTCTCCAACTCTGACCCCAACACCTCCCTCTTAGAAAGTCCCTTTGGATCACACTGAGTCTGCCTAGATCATCCAAGGTAAGTTCCCTACCTTGAAGTCCTGAACTTAATCACAGCCACAAAGCCCCTCTTGCTAAAAAAAAAAAAAAAAAAAAATAAGTGACAAATAATTTTAAAAATCAGGGCGGGTGTGGATTGCATGAGTTACTTTTTCTGGTTGCTATGAGCAAATATCTGACAAGAAGCAACTTTTAAAAAGAGGAGTTTGTTGGGCTTAAAGCTTGAAAGGGGACAGTCTATGGAGGTGGGGGAAGTTCATGGCTGTAGGATTATGTGACTGAAGTACTTCAAGTCTCAACAGAACAGGAAGTGTAGAGCTCAGGTAGCAACCAGGGCTAGGCTATAGTTCATAAGGCCTATCCTGCCCCCAGCAACCCACTTCCCTCAGGGAGACTCTGCCTCCTGGACGTTCCACGGCCTGCTAATGTAGCTCCACTGTCTTAGCTAGGGTTTCCATTGCTGTGAAGAGACACCAAAGCAACTCATATAAATGTAAACGTTTAACTGGGGCATGCTTACAGGTTCAGAGGTTCAGCCCATTCTCATCATGGCAGGAAGCATGGCAGCATCCAGGCAGGCATGGCGCTAGAAAAGGAGCTGAGAGTTCTGCATCTTGATCCAACTGCAGCCAGAACAGAAGACTGACTTCCAGGCAGCTAGGAGGAGGAGGGTCTGCAAAGCTCACCCTAACAGGGACACACGTCCTCCAACAAGGACACACCTATTCTAACAAGGACACACTGCCTAATAGTGCTAACTCCCTGGGCCAAGTATATGCAAACTACCACAACCCCACAGCCATTGCCAGGATACTAAGTGCTTGAACACATGTACCTATGTGCAGCACTTTCTACTCAAGCAATAATGCTCCGCCCCTGACCCCCATGGGCTAATACTAAACTCATAGTGCAAAACCCAATCAATACAACTTCAAAAGTCCACATAGTCTTAACAATCTCAACATCACTCATAATTCCAACATCTTCTGAAACTGAAGGCAAATTCTTACCTGTAAGTTCCTATAAAATGCAAAAAACCATATTATTTATACCCGATATACAATGGCACAGAGTAACCATACCCATTTCAAAAAGGGGGGCACTGAAAGTATAACAACAACAAAAAATACCAGATCAAAGCAAGTTCAAAACTCAGCAAATCCTGCAGTTTCATGTCTGGCATTGGGCATTCACATGCCACCATCTGGGCTTCGCCTATAGCTCTGCTGCCTGTACCACACCTGGCCTCTTTTGGGCCAGCTCCAAAAAAAAAACCAAACCAAACCAAACCAAACCAAACCAAACAAACAAACAAAAAAAAAAACCTACAGTTATCTTGCACTGCTCTCATTCTCAGAATCTCCAGCATCCCGCAGTCTCCTTTCCCTCTTAGGCTTCAGCATCTTAGCATCACAAAATGGCATCTGAGGGCTTCTTTGTAAGGAATATGGCCACCCCGTGTTGCCTGGCTTCCTCCGACTTTTCCAGAAGCCTTGGTGCAAACCTTCATGATCCCAGAACTCTTGAGTTCTACATGCCTGCCAAGTCAACACCATGTGGACACTGCTTCCCGGATCTGCTGCATGCTCCAGGGTGGAGTCTGTCTGTCGTTTACCACAGCTGCTGTGGCCTTTGGTGTACAGAGGTGAGAAATGGGGAAATTTTCCCTAGGTGGCTTTGTCAGAGCAACTACAAGTAAGACTCTATTCAGGTACTCTTCACGGGGCTTCTTTTTTTAAATCAAGAGTTCTTCAAGTGAGTTTATATTGTCTCGTCCTAGAACTTTTAATGGCTAGGATCTTAAGTTTGAGGGACCATTTCTACTGTCATGATGCAGGGTGTGTGCTTGGTCTTCGAAAGCATTAAACTCTTTAACAGTTACTGTTACTTTGCCCATAGATGTGTTGCCGCCAACTTTTTAATTCATGGCCCTTGCCTTGCCACCTGCAAACCTTCTTCATCATTCAGCTGCATTCCCTGTTCTTATAAACGTGGCTAAGGTCCTAAGCAGTCCGGTTCTAGCCTAAAATCTCTGCTGTCTTGATATCCCTCTACCAACCAATCAGCCCAGTCTGTTACTTTTACATTTAGATTGACACAAAGTTTCAAAGCATATGCAGAACAAAACCCTCATCTTTGGCAGAGCATGACATAAATGACCTCAGTCTAGTTACTGATACAGAGCTGTTCCTCCTGAGACGCCATGAGCCTGGCCTTCATAGTCTGCCTTTTAGTTCTAATCTTCCAAATTCCCATGAAAATAGCCCATTAAGCTCTACTCACAGTGTTACTGTGTTTCCTCGCCTTCAGCTCCAAACTCTTTCACATTCCTCCCCAAAACCAATTCTAAAGACCTAAATAACGGCCAGGTTTATTATGTCAACAACTCCAACTTTCAGACAGATTTCTTATATTACTTTTCTCATGACTCTGATTAGTCAATATTTACCAAGAAGCAAGTTAAATGAGGAAGGAGTTTGGGGGGGGGCAATAATTAACAAGGAAGGCTTGACACAGCTCATGGGAGCAGAAGTGTATGGCACCAACATACTCCTCACAGACTGACAAACCAAGAACCAGAGAGCACTTGGGTGTGAATGGGTTCGAATCTGTATATCCCGCACCCTAATAAGACATTTCCTTAGCTAGACCTTCTCGCATGAAGGTTCCACACCTCCCAAAGTAGTGCTACAAGCTGACGACCAAATGTTTAAACACATGCACTTTTGTGTGTTGGGGTGGGGGGCAAAGCTTCATTTCAAACTGTAACAAGGATCTGTGATCCCTAAGAAAACTGTTTGCTTCCATTGTCTCTCACTGGTTGAACAGGGGTGCTCTCTTTGCCCCTTGGGGATACAATGGGAAGCAAGGATGAGACTGTGCTGGTATAAAGAACAAACAGCTGGAAGGGACCTAGTTGCCTAGGGGATGTTCCTGTGTGGTCCATCTCTTCTTCAGGGATACCAAAGGTAGGTTTTTACACAACTTCTGGCCACCTTCTCTTCCAGGTTCTCATCTGGTCTGGAGCAGTACCTGTGACTTCTGAGTGCATGTTTCCTCCTTAGAGCTTAAACTACTTATCACAGCACATATGTGCTGTCCGCCATACTCCAGGATAGCTCTGCCCGCATCTCTGGACTTGGGACAACTTGGGTAGCAGCTTCCATTTTGAAAGTTGGAAACATTTATCCAACTTAGAAAGAACAAGTTCTTTTTATAATTGAATAGATTTATAAACTTTAAGCTAAAAAAAATATTAAAAATTACTAGTGAACTTGAAAACCTGGGTGGAATGGATAATTTTCTAAAATACATATATTTTACCAAGTGAGAAACTTAAATAGACTAATTAGCACAGAATAATATTTTTTAAAATGTGCCAGTATTCTACTGTTTCAATGTGCAACTAGCATTATTACAAAAAAAATCACATTTAATCTGGCACTATATTAATTTCTTTTTTAAATTGACAATTAAAAAGTATATCCACATATATATATGTACAGTGTAAAACATGGTTGCTTAAATATGTATTCATTTGAGGGCATATTTTAAGGGCTGCACCTAACAGCCTGCCATTTTTACTGTATAATGAAAAAAACTCCGGTGACCAGACAGAGAAGAGCTATAGTTGAGTGGTCCATCTAGGGTGCAGTGGGCAGAGCAGATTCCAATCTCAGTTCTAGGATAGCATGGACACAACCCATTCAATCAGATGCCAAAGTGAAGGGAATCCCTCCCTGGACCAGGACAGGATGATCTGAGATGCCCCCAGTCCCCGTCCAGGGAGTGGTTTAGAAATGATTCAGGAGATGTGAAGCACACCTGGGGTCATGAAACAAGACTGTGCTCCCTGGTTAAGGGTCAGCCACTCAGATAGGCACAGTGGGAGACAACCTCAGTTCTTCCTGCTGTGATTACAGCTGTCGAGGACGCTGGCATTCCTGCAGCTGTCTTGTCAGCAGCTAACCCAAGGATGGCACAGAGGTGGGAAGGACACCAACTCTAAATGGGAACCTTCGGGTGCTGAATCAGCCAGCTATGAAGCTTGCTTGACCTTTAGACCCTGATTACACCCAGAGTGAATTTCCTCCGTAGCTTCAGCTAATTTACCAGCCTCTGGGCCTGATGACAATCCACCCTTGCATAGCTCAGTGGGAGCAAGTAAGAAAGTACATGAGAAAACATGTTTCAAACCAACCGGAGAGTACCAGAAAACTATAGTTGTTACTATTATTATCATTACTATACATTTTGGTAATA
The DNA here is from genome assembly GCA_019843815.1 of Montemys delectorum. Taxonomy (NCBI): domain Eukaryota; kingdom Metazoa; phylum Chordata; class Mammalia; order Rodentia; family Muridae; genus Montemys; species Montemys delectorum. Next base: position 1,431 of record JADRCD010133967.1, on the reverse strand, counting down.
TGCATTAGCCAAACTAGGTGTAGCCAACAAAACTCTATGCCATGAATTGATTCACATCTCTAGATTCAGCCTCATTATTCAGGCACCGTGGTGCATCGGGACAGTTTGGACCCCCTCTGCCTTTGCAAGATCAAATATATTCTCTACAGGAAACAGAGGTGGCTCAGTTTGTGTCCTGAGAAAAGCACAGCAGGAAAGGGAAACAGACTCTCAAGCTGCCCCTCTAAAGAGCCCTGGCACCCTGAGCTCTCTACACGCTCTGCATAGTCCAAACACACTGGCAGTGGCTGAGGTCCCAGATTCCTGAGGCCTCTGCTGCCTTGTGCTTCTGTGCCTCCCACTGGACACATGTCTGCTGAGAAACTGAGGCACCGGGGGCATCCATAGTGGCTGGGCTGTCTGTCCCTTCCAAGTATCGCATCTATTTTCACAGAAGGAATCTGGAAGCAATAAGCCCATGTGTTGCTCTCTCCCTGAATCTCTGAGCAGGCAGCCATGGGCAGCCTACAGCTTCTCCTTTCGTGGTCAGTCACACACACCCTCTCTCAACCCAAGACAGAAGGTGTTCAGAGACTTGGAGAGGCACCAGTGGGGACATGCTCTGTCTGGAGCAGCTCTGTAGAGAAGGAAAGGTATAAGAAGAGAGACAATTGCTGAGAAAAGATCTGGCGTAAGGAGGTACTGAGGTGAATCGCAGCCTGGGGCAACCCACTGAGTTGAGGGCTAGAATCTACCTAAGGCAGATTTTCTCTAGCCCACGGTAAAAGTGAGAAAAATATGGGTTAAAAAAAAAATGGGTAAACATCATTCATTTGACCAGAAGTTGTCCCTTATCATTTGGATCATGAAAGGGACTCTTTTCATAAAGCCACTGTCCTCACTGAAACACTGAGAGCTGCAGATCCCCTGGGACCTCTGTCTGCTGTCACCTTCTGTGGGAGGATTTATTGTCCTGGCTGCTTTTAAGTTAGGTCCACCCAGTGACTTATGTTCACCAGTGAAACGGAAGTAAAACAAGCAAGTCACTTCAGGGCAAAAGTCCTGAGAGACAGCTAGGCTAACGTTCCTTTCCTGACTCAGAGGTCCTGGAAATGAATCCCGAGATGGAGCTTGCATCCGCTGGTCCCAGTGCCGATGGCGATGAACATGTAGCGGGAGTGAAAATCGAACCGTGATTATATGGAGCTGGGAGATTTGCAGAGCTAAATAGTTTTTGCAGTGGAGTCTGGCTAATACCATTCCTGGATGGCCTTCTCTGTCTTTTTATTTAGCAAAAAGAAGTGCCAGCAGTCTCCTTGCTGTTGTTGTTTCATAGTTTCTGTTTGTTTTCTTTTTCTTCTGACAGTTACTCACCCCTGGAAATACACGGTTTTTTGTTTTGTTTTTTGCTTGTTTGTTTTGTTTTTTGTTTGTTTGTTTTTTGTTTTTTTT
>JADRCD010133925.1:2500-22390 GCA_019843815.1 Montemys delectorum | reverse complement strand
ACGCCTTTAACCCCAGCACTTGGGAGGTAGAGGCAGGCGGATTTCTGAGTTCAAGGCCAGCCTGGTCTACAGAGTGAGTTCCAGGACAGCCAGGGCTACATGGAGAAACCCTGTCTCGAAAAAACAAAACAAAAAGAGACAGTGTCTCTTCATAGCTCTGGCTGTCCTGGAATTCACTTTGTAGACCAGGCTGGCCTTGAACTCACAGTGCTTTGCCTGTCTCTGCCTCTGGAGAGCTGGGATTAAAGGTGTGCCCCCATGCCCAGCAACACTTTTATTTTTATGTATGAGCGATTTACCAGCACGTTATGTGCGTCACTTCTGTATCTGTTGCCTTTGGAGTCCAGTAGAGGGTGTCAGATCCCCTTGATCTACAGTTACACATGGCTTTGACCTGTCCTGTGGGTGCTGGGAATTGAATCTGCGTCCTCTGGAAGAGCAAATTCTCTTTTTGAGCCTTTTCAAAGGCCTTTTTTCTATTTTTACTTTTATTTATTTATTTATCTATCTATCTATCTATCTATTTATTTATTTATTTATTTTTGTAAATAAAAAATTGTTTTGTTTGTAAAAGACTGGGTCTCACCATGCAGCCCTGACCAACCTGGACTTGCATATAGACCAGGCTGTGACTCACAGATCCACCTTCCTCTACCTCTGCCTCTTGAGTGCTGGGATTAAAGGTGAGTGCTACCATGCATGGTCTTGAAAGGCCTTTTAAACCATGTTGGAGGCTAAAGGCACAGTTTCAAGTGTGTCTTAGAACCACCTAGGGAGGGCTCTCTCGTCTCATTTTCAGGGACCCCCTTCTTTTACCGTGTCTAAGGCTTTTTTCCAAGTGTGATGTGTTACACGGAGGTTTCCCCTTCCAGCCTTTTAACAGCAGGGTTTGTTAGAGTTTTTTGGAGGGGTTAGGAGGACTTGTCCTTGATCCCTTGGAGAATCTGCACATCCAAAGGCATGAGGTAGACAGTCTCTCAGACTCAGAAGTCATTATTACTTCAGGGGCAGAACCTGCTTTTCTGGGCACCAGCAGCCCCGTAGGGACGGCTAGCAGAGGAGTTGCTCTGGTCAGATGTCCCTCTTCCCCCGGTAGCCCTGGCACACCTGCAATGCCCTTCCTTCCCTCACCCCTCAAATGCCTGCTCATCTTTCAGTACCCAGGTCAGAATGAGGCCTTCTCCAATCTGGGCAGCCTCCCCTCTTTGTTTCCATAGGGAGCTTTAAAAGGCCTTTGTTGCAGCCCACGTATTACACTGTAATTATTTTTACATGTTTGGCAGGCTCCCTTGCCTATAAACCACGTGTTTGTCTTCAGCGTCTCGTACCAGCCAGGTGCAAGAAGGGTTTGCCAGCCAGAGCTTCAACAAGTAGGTAGGTGTAGGTAAGCTGCCAGGATTCAGATTGGGACGGGACTCAGTGTCTCTGCTTCTTCCTTGGCTGTAGACTTGAGGAGCTGGGGGAATCGAGGCAGGGCTTGGAGACCCAAAGCTCCTGCGCGCGCAGTCTGTGCTGTAGGACTCGCCGCGCTAACGACGCTGGTCCTTAGCGATGCTGAGCAGTATTACTGCAGAGGAAGTGAGACACTCAGGAGAGCAGTGTGACGGGAGAAGGTGGTTTAGGCCTTTCAGAGACTAAGCTGATTCTGCAGTTTCCAAGTTGAAATCGCAGCACAGGCCTCTTGTACTGCTGGAGATTAAGAATGTATATGCTAGCAAAGTGCATGTCTCCATTTTGTATTTTTTTATTAGATATTTTCTTTATTTACATGTCATGATTTCTCCTTTCCCACTTTCCCCTCCAAAAACCAACCAAACAAAAACAAGAACAAACCCCTGTTGCCTCCCTCCTCCCCATGCTTGCCAATCCATTTTGTATTTTGAGACAGTGACTAGCTAAGTTGCCAGCCTGGCTCCAGACCCCAGTCCACCTTTCGTCTGCCTCCTGAGTCTCTTAGGTTGTAGGTGTGTGCCCTCACATCTGGCTAAGACGTGCTTATGTTCTATGGGGCTCCTAGAGAGGCTTGGTGGATTATTATCTATAATTCATACCTATCTCTTTGGGCTCAGTGGTACAACTTTGCCTACCATGTCATGCATGAGGCCCCCTAGTTTGATTCTCCAGCAACAACATAACTAGTAAACTAAAGTTAGCCATCACCGTGTGAGCCCTTAATCATTTAGAGGTGCTTTGTGCACTTATCTTATGATTTATTGTATTTAAAAACCTTGTTGAGCCAAACTTCCTTTTTCATTAGCCCTAGCGTGGAGAGGCCACCTTCTATATAGCCTTTCCATTTGTCACATGTAGGGCGTTTGTCTCCTTTTAGAGCAAGTCAAATGCAGTGATTTTACAAAACTATCAAGTGTACAGCTTTCCTTTATTTTGTCTGTAGGCCACAAATATCCTGTGAAAGGCATAATGCTAATCCTGTCTTCGAACTGGAGAAAACAAAAACCAGACCCATTCAGTACCCTCTTTCCCTCTGCAGATAAAGAGGCCCCTGCAGCTGGGATGATAACACGGGGTCAGGGCTGTGTCAGGGGGACAGGCTGGGCCTGTGGATGGATGGCAGAGGGTCTGAAACGGGCAATGGTGGGGCAACGGCACGGTCTTCCTCATTCTGTTTGGGAGACTATTTCAGACACATAGCTTGCATCTAGGAGGCTTTCGTTTGTAGTGTTTCCTAGTGCTTGCCTGAACTAACCTCCGGAAAGGTATTTTCACCTTATTAAAAATGAGAAAAAAAAAAGAAAAGAAAATGGTGGAACCATTAAGATATCGACAGTGTCAGAATCCTTAACCACCCAGTGGTTGAACTACACACAGCCCAGAGTTTTTGCAATAGAATATAAAAATCCTCAGTCATTTATCTTGTGTTTGTGTCAATGATCATCCATTACAGCAGGTCCCAAATATCTCTGGCAGTTGTGTTTGTCTGTCTCCTTTTGTTCTTTGGATTATTGCTGGCTGCATGTGTTACAGTTTGTGGCTTCGTTATCTCTAGAGTCCACGTTCGAAAAGACATGGTCATTTTCTATTGTCCTTTGTTTTCAAAATGTCTGCCTTTTTGTGATGTTAGTGCTACATTTAATGTGGTGGAGAGAAGAAATAAAAGAATAGTAATTTAATAATTAAATACCCAAGCTGCAGTAACTTTAATTTAGGAAGGGAATCTAAGATCATGCCTGTAATTGGTGGATGTTTGAAGTATAGTCTGGCGGATTGGTTGAGCCCAATAGTTTAACATTAGCCTGGGACACTATAATGATACTCCTAGCTCAAGAAAAAGGGGAGGGTAGAACACTTCTTTAGCATGTGCCAAGCCCGGATGTGAACACAAACATCCTTGCCCCCAACGCTGGAAAAAAATAAAACACAGTTTTGATTATAGTTGTACAGGTACAGAGTGCACAGTAAACTTGGCAAATCTAAAAAAAAAAAAAAAAAATCTGAGATGTTGTAAGTTGGCAGGCAACGAGATGGAAAAAAAATCACCTTGTAGATGGTAATGCTCCTGGAAACAGAAATGTCCTGGTGCTTTCCTATAATGTGGGAGAGGTGCTTCCAGGTTGGATGCAGGGGCTTAATTGTGCATGGCAGGAAACCGTATTTTGGAACAAATTTCAGCTATTGTAAGGAAACCAGTCTTGAGTGAGTTACTCAGTAACTTTGACCCCTTGCCTAAAGTACTGTACGAAGTACATCCGAGAGCGAAAACTGCAATAGCAGGGATCCTTCAATGCTGTGTGAAGAGTAGCTGGAAAACTGCAATAGCAGGGATCCTTCAATGCTGTGTGAAGAGCAGCGCTCCTAGTGGCTGGCCTCCGTTGTTAACCGTGTAAAGACCCCTTTAATACACGTGGACTTGAACCACGTTCTGTACTTTCTCCTAAAGGCCAATACCATACTTCCTCATGGATGTTTACTGAGGTGTGGATAAAAGAATGTCTTATAACATATCTCATGTTAGGATGCTGGGTAAGCTGCTGGAATTTAAAGATGAAGGCAGCCTTTTTCTTTTCCTTTTTTTCTTTTTTTTTTTCCTTTTTGGTTTTTCGAGCTCTGGCTGTCCTGGAACTCACTCTGTAGGCTAGGCTGGCCTCGAACGCAGAAATCCACCTGTCTCTGTCTCCCAAGTGCTGGGATTAAAGGCGTGCACCACCGCTACCCAGCAAAGGCAGCCCTTTTCTTCATTGGGAAGGGCAGTGGAAAGAGAAGCTATGCATCAATGTAGAGTATATGTTCTGCCTGCTGTGGCAGGATAAATCATTTGTGTAATTTTTTTTTAAAAAGTATATTACAGTACTTTTAGATCATGCACTTTAATAGTCGCACGCAATCAGTGCCTACACGTGAGAGCTGTGGAGGGCAGGGGTGGATGTGAACTTAGTTTACTCTAGGGTCCAGAGTGTGGTGTGACTGCACAGTGTATTTAGGTGGAGGAGAGCGAACACATGGCCCTTGATTTTACTGCTTGGCAGCCGGTTTTCACCCAGGGAAGGGGGGGCAACTCAGCTTCCAGTGGTCTGCTCCCAATCGCTGTTCTTTACTTAAAACCCAAAATGTAACCTTTCACCTCAGTCTGTGATAAGACACTCCTAAGTCTCCCATTAGACGGCAAACTGTAGAAAAACTGGCCTTGTAAGGTCATCTTTATGAAAAAGCCCACGGTTCCTTAAGGACTTCATGTCCTTCCTGGAATGGAAGGACTACCTTCTCATTGTCCTGGCTCCACAGGGGTGGCTGCATTCCGAGGCTGTAACACACCTGGAGTCCCTGCCGTTGGGAGCCTGGGGCAGAGGGAGAGGCTAGCTTGCCCTGTATGGCAAAAAGAAAAGGCATCCCTACACATTTTGCTGCTTCACTAGGAGCATAAGATAGCAAAAGGAAAATGCTTGACATAGCTGTTTCATCGACCCGAGAACACCTCAAGCTCTGGGAACATCCCTTTCTAGGAGAACTGACGAATCCCGAGTCTTCTCTGTGGACTCCTGAGTAAGAACTCTGGGCAAGGCTTTTCTCTAACAGTGATGCCTTTTGCTTTTAGAATAGAGTCCCCCCTTTAAGGATAAGCCTGATAAGGCTTCCTGCAGCTGATTTAGATAGCCGGCAGCTCCCCCACCCCACTTGACAACACAGCAATATAATTTTACCGTTAAAACTTGGCTGACCCAAACATGAACTTTCAAAGAAAACAAGTCATTACTAAAAGGGATTCCATTTCTTTCCCGGGCCTAATTTAAGATGACTTAACAGAATGTTGAAAAAAGTTATCTTCCAGTGGCCATTTAATTATGGGACAAATAGAGATTTTTGTATTTTGACTTTAAAATATCTATTTTTGTGTGGGTTTATCTTTCTAGAGTATTTATACCAAATTAGGAATGATTTATAAGTTATCCACCTGAACATTGTCCTGTGGCTTTTAAGGGTAATAATTTATGAAAAACTAATTCCATAAGACTTACTAAGATTTGCTGATACACATCTAAGAATAGCTCTTTGTTCTGTGTGCTTTGATTGTTTTGAGCCAGCAAGTCAAGGGCCTGAAGCCCTTGGCTCTTAGCAATGAAGCATGCTTTCCCTCCTCTGGACCTCTTCAAACACTTGGGAAATACCATCTTAGAGACCTGGGGCAGTTTCGAAGAACACTGCTTAAAGTGGCCCAGCCCAGTAAAGAGAACAAAGGATTTTAGAGTCACACAGCCTAGTTTTAAACCCACACTCAGTTATGATGATTGCATATCTGTATCTCTCTCTGTATAGATATACACACATGCCATGTACAGGATCTGATCAGTTGTCTAGTATGTGGTAGAAATTGACGAAATAGTAACTTCTGACATATTGACTACACCACATGGCTTGAGATCCAGGTTCTTGTCTTCATTGAAGTTATCTCTTAAAATAAAATGATCGAATAAATCATTAATTGCAGGCCAAAACTAGGACTATGGCTTTTAAGCAGTTATTAAGCCTACATCTTGTCTGTATTTTAAAACGAAATAGTTGGTATCAGTGAACAGTGACAACACTCTTCATACCCTGACCTGCTGTGATGTTAAGCCTAGTAATAGCAGAATCTTTTTCCTAACTCCTAGGACATATCAAGGGCTGTATGTGAGGAGGACAAAGGAAGTTAGTCATCTTTTGTTCTTCCTGGGAACAAAAAAATAAGTCAGTTCTTGTATCTGTTCTATTTCTAAAAATCCTAATTAGCTCATCATGATACACATATATGTTGTTTAATTTCCCTTGGTTTCTTTCTTGTTTTTGTTTTTTCTTTTGTTGGTGAGTTTGTAGAAGTCCATGTACCTGTCAGCTAAAACTAAAGTTTCTCTTGGTTTAGGAGAAGAATGATAGAAAATAAAAAGGGTCTTGATATGCATCCAAAGAGGGCACGCCCACCTGGTCTTGGAATTTGCTAGACTAGAGTTAGCCCCTCCAGGTGACACTTTATGTGTGTGAATCTTGTAGGAGTTGTGCATTCTCTTCAGTCACATGATTTCAGGGATCACACTGTCAGTCAGACTTGGTGGCAAGCACCTTTACCCTACGGAGTCATCTCACTTGTCCCTTAACAATTTCTGTATCATAGTTTTCAGAGCCTTTATTGGCCTGATTACTCTTCTTCATTGGGGTTCCAGCTTCCCTTAGATGGATTCCCCACCCTCCACCCCCCACCCCCGAACACACCTTGCCCTTTTAAGTAGGGCAAGTTGGTACCTACTGTGTTTTTTTTTTTAATTTAGTATTTTTTTTAACTTTTATTGCATTATAATGAGAAAAGTTACATGATTTCAGGTTTTTGGTTTTTCGAGATAGGGATTCTCTGCGTAGCCCTGGCTGTCATGGAACTCACTCTGTAGACCAGGCTGGCCTCGAACCCAGAAATCCGCCTGCCTCTGCCTCCCAAGTGCTGGGATTAAAGGCATGCGCCACCACCGCCCGGCCCTACTATGGTTCTTTAACATGAAGGGCCACATTAGTGTTCTCAGTCATGCTCGTCTCTTTTAGTGCTTCAGAGGCTGGGGGTTTGTGGTGGGCCACAGCTTATTGATGCCATTGCAGTCTTCCACATAGTTTGCTTGTGTTTTCTTTCGTAATTCACTGTGTTGAATTCACAGAACTGGCTTTTGTACCAACAGAGGTCCATGCATATGTGTGTGTCATAAACTTAACAGAATGAATAATGAGCCTTTAAATGTTTGTACTCCCTTGTCATGGTATGTGTAGCAATTTGACCTGGAGTTGTCCGGATTATAGGTCGAAACATTAAAATTGATTTTATCATGCTGACATTTGGAAAAACAAACTTCAGATGAGTTTTGTATTCAGCTGTTTTCAGTCCTTTTTTTTTCCTTTCAAGAACTTTTTTTTTAACATAGGAGTTGATTTATGTGTTACACAATTTTGTCTTAGAGTATAATTTTAGCTATTTATCGTCATTCATTCTTGTCTTTCCCTTTTCTTGCTGACAAATTGTCTCCTGGCTTTTGGTAAAAAGGCCAGAAAACGAACATGTTTCTAAAAATAATATGGCCAGTAAAGGTACAAGCCAAGTGCTTGTTTTTTGTTCTGTTTTCTTTCCCAATTTTATGATGTTCCCTATAACCTTTATCAGATACACAGCATATGTACATTTTTTTCTCTTATATCCTTCCTGTGTAGTCAAGGAAAGTACACTTAAGTGGAACCAGGAAGTTGATGGTAGTTACTATTCCAAGGGGTGAGGAAATCAGTAGCAGCTCCAAATGCCACACTCCCTTAGGTTTTTAAGTATCTTGGCCAGAGATACTTGCTCAAGCAAGTTTAAGGATCTGAGCACTAAACTTGCTTGTTGTGGAGTGAAGTTAATGACAGGCAGCATGGCGCCCACGTGGAGGCTTTGCCTGGCCTTCTGGTGCAGTAGTAGCCACCCGTGCCTACGGCCCTGGCCCTTCTGCTAATCCACAGGAGGAAGTTAGATCCGGTACAGGCACTTTAGCTTCGTGTGTTCTGGTGCTGGCTGGACATGCAGCCATGGCTGCCTCTGAGGCTGTGGCCGGAAGTGTAGCTGCTGCCCCAGGCTTCCGCTTCCGGTCTTGGCAGCTGAAGGCCTCACACCCTGCATCCCTGGCCAGAGAAAGACTATAGCTGAGAAGAGGGTCCCGGGAGAACAGACCACACTGTGGCAAAACAGGAAGAAAACCTTCCATTTGACTTCGGGTGGGGATGTAATGGGAAAGGTTGGGTACTCAAAGATTTACAGAAACAGGATGAGGCACCATGCGCAGACCCACACTCTGGAAACGCCCGGGACTGACGGGTGAGAGGTAGCCGAGGAAATGGGCTCCAAAGTGAGGCTCAAAACTATACTGTACCTCTCTGATCTTAATAGCAAAGGATCCAGATGCTTCTTTCATACCGTAGTTTAATATTTATTGCCTGCATGACCAGAAAGAATGTGGTATATATTTAGGCCCAGGACACATCTGTGGCCTCTGTATATGCTTAGGAAAAAAATTACCTTGCCCATTCTACCAGATCCTCTTAAAGTATGTTGTCAAGAGGAACCAGATTATCAAACTAACATTTAGTATGAAGAGACTTAACCTCATGAACAAGAAATGCTGATGACATAAAAACTTACAAAACATTTTTTTCTTAATTTTCTGGAGGGTTTATCTTTCAGAGTTAAGAGGAAGAAAATGAAACAAAGAAAAGGAGCAAGGGTGGGGGGAGGGTGTGAATCACTGAAGACATCACCTTATCTGTCTCCTTGACTTTAGTCTCTGGAGCATTTCCATTAATGGGCAAGGAACGTCCCAGCGCTTCTACACCTGTTATGTGTAAACTCTTGTGACATGAGTAATGTGTTGTCCACAGTCTGTCTTCCCGAACTTGGCTTTTTTTCCCCCCTAGTAGCTAGGCCAAGTTTGGGATCTATCTGCACTTTTCGTGGCCACAGTGGCTGGGAAAAACTTAAACCCTTTTGTCGGCTGCTCACACCTCCCGTTTGTACACCCAGGTGCCTAGCAGTTACCTGATCATTGTGATTGTCAAACACTAGCAATTATGCCTCTTGGTTTTTTGTTTTTTTTTTAAAGGAAGTGTTAGAGTATTAATAAAACCCCAGGAACCTTTATGTACTGTTGATGGGACTGTAAGGGAAAGTCTCTGACGATTTTTCAAAAAGAAATAAACAAACCAACAAACCCAGAAATGATTACCTTGTAATCCTGCGGTCTTGCTTCTGGGTATACAAATCTGGGTATTCAAAAGAAACGGAAGCAAGATCCAGAGTTGAAGACGTTTATGCGGAGGTCACAGGTCAGTTCTTCCCTTTATCCTGCAGGTCACAAGGTTTACACTCAGGTGGTGGAACTTGGCAGCAAGCGTTGTTATCTACTGAAGCCATATTACAAGCCCTCTAACCAAAAAAAAAAAAAAAACCCTCTATTTTTAAGGTTTAATACAAGTTGATTAGTTTTCATGTGTCACACACAATGGACTAAGTGTTGATGACAGTTATAGTACTCTAACCTGGTGTGTACATGTACATATGGTTAGACTTGGGCACAGCAGCAGAAAACTGAAATAATGTGGATTATAAATCATTTGGCAGCACTAAGGTTACAGGTGCTGCCGCCATGCCAGGCTTTTCTGTTGATGCTTAGGGACCCAAACTCAAGTCCTCATGATGACAAATCAGGTATAATTCCAACTGAGCCATTGCCCAATCTTCTCGAAGTACAGCCTCCTGTAGCTCAGGCTACCTCACATTTGCTGTATGGCAGTCCGTGTTTGAACTCCTGGATCCTGGTCCTTCTGCCTCTACCTCCCGAGTGCTGGGATTACAGGTTGAACTACCCAGTGAGTTACCAGATTGAGCATGGTAGAGTATCATGATCTCAAGAGAGCGCTTCTTCACACCACTGTGGACAGAAAACAGAGACAGAGAGCAGTATTCTGAGGTTCTGATCTGCTTGAAAGCACATCCCAAGTGACCAACTTCTTCTGAGTGTGTTGGAATTCCTATTGCGGTGCCCTGCTGTCTTCAACAGATAGTTGTCGCCTTAGGCCCCTCGGTTACCATGGTCCTGTTGTACACAACAGGAAAGAGAGAGGGAACATTTCCCTTAAAAAAGCATGACCTAAAAGTTACAGATAATCACTTGTGTCCACAGCATAGGCCAGGACATAGCAATGTAGTTAGTTAGTCCTGGTCATCATTAGTGTGGGAGTTTAGAATATTATGTGCCCAGCTGAAATTCCTTTGTACATGAAATTTGAAGAATAAATATTGCGGGGAATGGGCAGTTGAGACTGACGTATATAATGTTTTTGAACTGTGGTTATTCATGAAGGGGGAAAATCTCTCTATTACGAAGCCATTGGGACTATAAGCCACTAGAAAGTCCCTAGAAAATATGTGCATTGCTGTTTTGCATGCATGCATGCATGTCTCTGAAGTCTCCCTGGGACAGGAGTTACAGACAGTTGTGAGCTGCCATGTGGGTGCTGGGAATTGAACCCCGGTCCTCTGGAAGAGCAATCAGTGCTCTCAACCCCTGAGCCAACTCTCCAGCACCAGCATTTCCTTCTTATCGGCAGCTGTTGAGAAAACATCTCCTAATCTTAATTCAGATTTTGTAAGGATAAGGAATTACTTTTAAGATGAAATGGTTTGGGGGGAGTCTGTCTTGGGCTGAGAGCGCTCTGCTTGCCTAGCACGTACAAGAACAACTTGGGTTTGAGCTCCAGCTCTGCCAAAAGCAAGCAGCAACAAAGTAAAACATGAGAAGAAAAATGTACCTTTGTGGGAGCTACTCCCGCTTACTGGGTTGGTGGAGAGAACTCTGCTTCAGTCCCAGAGGTGACTAGTAGACCTTTCTTTCTTTATAGTATCTCCAGATGGTCCTCAGTCTGGTGCTGGGCTATGGGCTGGGCCGCCATGCCCAGTTTATACATTGGTGGAAATTGAACCCAGGGTTCTGCACATGTTTGGGTAGTCCCTTACCAACTAAGTTACATCTCCAATTGTCTGGTTACTTTTTTTTTTTTTTTTTCTTAAAGAAAATGCTATTTGGTATGTATTGGGGAAATTTCAAAATAGCGCTGTTAATGTAACTGTCACATAACTTCATTTGTTAAGGGCTTTTATTTGATAGGTGATAGATTATAAATAGCTCTCATATAAACAGGAGCTTTCCAAAAGCTCTTAGTGCGCTGCCTTCTTGTCTCAGGAGTGTGTATTTACTTAGGTTGTTCTCTGTTCCTGATTTCCTCCTGCTGTGAGAACGCACATACTTCTCAAAGCAGTCAGCAAAAGTTATTAAGATGCTTGACAACTGCAGGGCCCACTGCAGACAAGCTAAACTTGTGTTATGACATTTGCGCAGTTATCTTCTGTTCATTTAGATGGCCAGAATTTAGCTTATTAGCGGACATTGGTCAGATACTGGAAAGGTAACATGTATCTGGTACTTTTTCCTGTAACATTTAGCTTGCGTGAGGCTACCATGTATTCATCTTTTTTTTTTTTTTTTTTTTTTTGTAAAGATTTATTTATTTTATGTATGCAAGTCCTTTGCTCTCCTCAGACACACTAGAAGAGGGCATTAGATCCCATTACAGATGGTTGTGACCACCATGTGGTCCTGGGAATTGAACTCAGGACCTCTGGAAGAGCTCTCAATCCCTGAGCCATCTCTCCAGCCCCCGTGTGTTCATTTTTGGTTGTGCTGAGGTAGAAACTCCAGTGTGATTGCAAGGTCCTATAGTTTCTGTGATTAACCCCTTTGACCAGCCTACTATAGGCTTTAGGGCCAATACTTTCCTTTGTTTCCAGCAATACTTGTTGGTTTTTTTGAGATGGCCCTGGCTGTCCTGGAAACTGCTGTATAGACCAGGCTAGCTTCACTCACGGAGACCCACCTCTAGCTTTCCAAGTGCTGGGAATAAAGGTGTATGGCACCATTCCCAGGGGTACTGCTGTTAACTAGTTCCCAGTCATCCCCTCCCCCTCTTGGTTACCTGCCTCTCCAGTTGAGCAGGTGTCTGTTCCCTTTTGTACCAGATTCTTCAGGTGGAAATGCAGCTCAGAGAAGAAGGTGGTATGGAAGGCCTAGAGAAGTGTGCAGTAGAAATGAGGTGAGAGAGACTGTCAGACTGAAGACTGACTGACCAGTCAGGTCTTGTCCAGCGTTCACTGTCTGTTAGTTTCTCATGTTGCTACCTCATCTGTACTGCAAGGGCAGAAAACAAGTTCAGCTACCTGCTTGGTGTTCAGATGAAATAAATGGTGCGTGGTGCAAAATGCTCACCAGTGTGTTTATTTGATCTCGGTAGAATTCATCAAAACTCCCCAAGATTGATTAACCCTAGGACAGCTTCCCTGGCCTTCGGCTGCTTTTGTCAGTCATTCCGGCTTGTTTGCCTGCCTAGTACTAAAGTAAAGCTCAGAAAGGAAGGGATTTGGTTCACTACACATCGTATTTAACTGGGGATGCTGAGCAATGACAGTGTCTGCCAGGGCCAGTGCTCACTCTACACTTACTACTTTTAGTTTTATTGGGTTTTCCGTTCGCCGAAACCCATTCCCACCGTGGTCCATCTAACTGGAGATGAAAGAAGAGCTCAGAGTGGAAAACGGAAAATAAACAGACTTTATAGCTCTTCAAACGACTCTTTTATGAACACGAGGGAAGTAATATGCTCTTCCTTCTATGTCAGGTTTTCTTTATTCTTTGAGCCTGTCCTCCATGGTCTTTCTTTTCTTAGTCCCATATTCTGCTGCCCTCCTGCAGCCTCAGTGATGTCCCCTCCTCTATGTCTTCTTTCTGCCACTGGTCTCACCTGGGACCCAAGCAGCTTGTCACACATCACACTTCTCCATTGGTACAGAGTGTATGTGCACCACTGCTCAGATGAGACTTGTGCCAGGCCAGGGCTTCCTGCTCTCTGTGTCTTAGCTTCAGCCCTTTAAAGTACTTTTCCATTGTTATAAAAATAACCCCGCGTGGCCAGATTCTCCAGTTTTATGAGTAGGATTTGTTTCAGCAGAAAAATCATGAAAAATTACAATTTACTTTTAGTTACACTTCAGGTCAACTAGCATGTCCTGTTTAGAAACAGGGCTCCAACCCTTTTTAAAGGAACAGTTTATCTTTCTTTTAAACAAGAAGAGGTATTACTGACGACACAGATGGGAGACAGGTTCCCACATCGAAATAAATTAACATAGTTTCTTTCTCCCAAGTAACTTTCCTCTCCAAAGGAGAGATTGGAAAATGGATTTTAAATTCTTATTTAGCAAAATTAAACAAATACATTTATATTGCCTTACTTAGATCCTTTAAAATCGAGGAGCAAGGTGACAGGGTCTCACTGCTTAGCTTTGGCTAGCCTGGAACTGTGTACACCAGGTTGTATAAACCAAGCTGTCCTCAAACTCATAGAGACCTGCCTATCTGTGGCCTCTTGGATGCTGGGATTAAAGGCCACCATTTTGGTCTTTGAAGTTTACTGTTTAAGGGTACAGTACCGTGCTTGGTTTTTTGAGACAGGTTTTCTCTGTGTAGCCCTGGCTATCCTGGAACTCACTCTGTAGGCCAGGCTGGCCTGGAACTCAGAAATCTGCCTGCCTCTGCCTCCCCAAGTGCTGGGATTAAAGACGTGCGCCACTACTGCCTGGCCCCTGCTGACATGTACTAACCCTTCATTTAGATCCCCACTACCCAGACGTGTTGGCTCGTGTCACGTGTAAGTAGGAATCCAGAAGGTCATTCTTCTTGGCTACGTGGGGAGTTCAAGGCTAGTTTGGGATGGGATCTCAAAAAACGGAAAAGTTGTTTTCCTAATGGTAAAATATGTAGACCCTTGAGTGCTGGCTAATTAAACCGGCATGAAGAGGGGCTTTGGGTTGCTGTTTCCTATTAGGTAGACTACCCTATGTAATAGGGTTTCAGCTGGTTTTAACCTGATCTGTTTGCTTTTGCTCCCTCCACCAGAACTTGACTTTGAGAAAGCAGGACAGACACCATGGGGCAGTGACTTTGGTGTTGGGGACCTGAGGGTGTGTGAGCACACATTCCCTGCATTGTTGGCACAGTGCTCCTGAGTTTAAAGCAAACGGTGTCTTTGGTAGTAGCCTCTGGCCAGTTCAGACCTGAGGTGTGGGACAGGGAGACTGGTCAGTCTCTAGACTTGGTGCCTTTCTAGAGCTATGTGATAGAAAACCACGAAGCAGTGCAGCACATACCTTATAGTTCTTATTTTACTTGTCATTTGCTTAAAGCATATCTTCATACTTAAAGTACCCAGATGGAGGGGGCTGGAGAGTTTGCTCAGTAGTTAAGAGCACCAGCTAAGCTCTTCTGGAGGACTCTGGTTCCCAGCTGTCTGTAACCCCAGTTCCAGGGCATCTGACACCCTCTTCCACATGCACATGGTGCTGGCAAAACCCTCATACACGTGAAATAAAAAGGAAGCTTAAACACGGATTGTTTTACAACCCCAGAGATAGAATAATTATTTATATAATGTATGACTTTTGCCTGCATGTATGTGTTTGCAGCATATGTGTGCCTGGTGCCCATGGAGGTCTGAACAGGGCATCAGATCCCCCGGAACTGGAGACACGTGGGCGTTGGGACCCAAATCAGTTCCTTTGTAAGAACAGCACTGCTCTGACCACTGAGCCATCTCTCCAGCCTGTTTGGTCTTCAATACCAAGTCTCCCCCTAACTGTGGTTGTCTAGCCCAGGCTGGACCCATACTCAGGCTGATCTTGGGATTGCAACTGTGCGCCACCCACTTGCTGTAGATAGATGGACAGTTCAGTCTGTTTCCCTCCTTTCTTTCTCCTCCCATAAGTTGGTTTGTAGCAGAGGCATTTCACGGCTCAGACCTGAGCGCTTCATGCCTCTGGGGTCCATCTGCCATTTTTGTGCCCTGGGCTGGGTTTTGTTTTCATCCTTCTCCATACAAATCTCTGTCATGGCTGTTACTCTTTACAGTGAACCTCATGCTCAGAATGATTCCAGAGCCGCTGGGGCAGGGTCTGTAGTCCGGGGCTGCTGCTGATTAGGCTGGGCCGAGCTGCCTGCCACTCGCAGTGGGCGGGAATTTTTTTTTTTTTTGATATAGGTCATATGAAGGTTGTCTGTCGGCAAAGCCAGAATGTTTTGCACAGGAAGCACAGATGATTATCTCTCCTGCTTTCAGACAGTTTTCTCTTTGGAAATACCTCACATTTCAGGCCCTGGAAGTGTGAATGGGTCTAGTGTCTTTCTCAGGGAAAACTGCCATCTTACTGATGTTTCTCAGCAGGAAATTGTCTGCTGGTGACACATACACTGTGAAGAGAGTGCAAGTGAGTGGCTGGAGAGGCGCACAGGCCTGGGAGGCAGGCTTTATGCAGGCAGACATCTAGCCTGGTTGTTGTTGTTGTTGTTGTTGTTGTTGTTTGGTCTGCCTGTCTGTCTGCCTGTCTGTCTGTCTGTCAATCAAATTGCCAATTGGACTAAGGAAATCAGCAAGAGTATTATCCCAAGATTTTTTTTTAAAAGATTTATCTATTTATTTTAAGTATACTGTCGCTGTCTTCAGACACACCAGAAGAGGGCATCGGATCCCATTACAGATGGTTGGGAGCCACTATATGGTTGCTGGGATTTGAACTCAGGACTTCAGGAAGAACAGTCAGTGCTCTTAACCGCTGAGCTATCTCTCAGCCCCTGGCACTAACATCTTTATGGTTGGCTTTGTGTTTCTTCTTTTCCATTAGTATATTGATCTCAGTATTTTATCCAACAGGCTCAGTAAGATGTCACATTGGCAGGTGGCAGTCTCTGGTGACAGTGTCAGTGGAGCAGACACACAGTTGCCCGCTGTGAGGTACCTCAGCAAGGTTGCCTTACTCTCATGAGCGAGGCAGGCAGTGATGAGTGTGCATCTGACATCGTTAGTGCTTGGTTGTCATAGAACTAATACTGCTGTCCCTTAGAGCCATCAGAAGTGGCCAGAAATCAGTGTCCATGATCTCCAGACTGGAGAACTAGAAGCGATGAGTACCCCAACGTTTGTACAGAGGTGGTTGTACCAGGTGTCATCATTACAGAGAAGGCATCCAACTTGTAATAAACAGAACATGCTAGCTGTAATGGGGGAGGGGCAGCAGAGAGTCGGTAGATGGGAGGGAAGTGTTCTTCCCTGGCATTTTACATAGACAAGATAAACGTGTTCTTCATAGTTCTAGTAAGGTCTCCCTCAACTCCCCTCAGGAACTTCAACAATTCTATCAGAGCCAGGTGTGGTCTGATCCCAGGGCTGAGAGGCCAAGGTAGGCAGATGATTCTCTGTGACTTTGAGGCTAGCTTGGTCTAGCCACTATCTTGGTTTTGGCCTTCCAATAAGGCAGAAGGTTGTGATAGGGAGCCCTTGACAGAGCAGGACTGTTCCAGGCCAGCCAGGGCTGCATTGTGAGATCCTGTCTCAACAAGGGAAACGAGCAACAGAAATGTTAGTGCGTGGACACAGCCCTCATTTCTTGTGTTGTCCTTTTAGACTTCTACGAGGATGCCTAGGTGGGAAAGCCTTAGTGATCCCGGAGCCTCTGATGCCAACCCACTCTCTAGTTCCTTGTGTTTGTGCTGAAGGGCTTTAAGGGGGCAGCATCTTTACTTAACATACCATATATAGTATACACCCGAGGTTATGTGGGAAATAGGCCCTTGGGATTTTGTGTGTTTTATGTATGCATAATAGCTGTCTAAAAAGAACACTTTCACATTTAGCCATTACCTTTTCCCACTCAGAACTTCAGTATCTTTCCCAGATTTTTTGTCTTACTAAGATGCCTACATCCAGTCTCCAAGAGCATCATGGGAGCTGTGGCAGGTACCAGTGCTTTGCAGCATATTTATTTAACACAAATGTTTTCTTTCCCTATTTCTTTAAAGAAATACTAAACTTTATTAGTGTTTACTGTTTAGTTAAGAAAATTTTCCCAGCACTTGGGAGGCAGAGGCAGACGAATTTCTGAGTTCGAGGCCAGCCTGGTCTACAGAGTGAGTTCCAGGACAACCAGGAGTTCACAGAGGAACCATGTCTTGAAAGGGGGGAAAAAAAATCCCTCCTCCCCCAGCCCCCGTGTGTGCGTGTGTGCACTGTGCATGTGTGTGCAGAGGCCCAAGGAGTATAAGATGTCCTGTTCTGTCACGCCTTACCATCTTGAGATAGGTAGGGTCTCTTACCAAGTCTGGAGCTAGCCTTAAACTTTGTGACTTTTATTTATGTTGTGTGCAGGCATGTGTGTCAACTATGGAGGTCAGAAGCCAGTCTGCAGGACTCTGTTCTCTCCCTCTACCACATGGATTCTAGGGTGTGGTATTGTTTTGGTTTTGTCTTAATTTTTAAAAATGATTTATGGGCATTGATGTTTTGCCTGAATGTGTGCCTGTGGAAAGGCACCGGATCTTCTGGAACTCGAGTCAGAGGTGTTTTGTGAGCTGTCCTGCCGATGCCGGGAATTAAATCCAGGTCCCCTGGACGAGCAGCCAGTATTCTTAACCGCTGAGCTGTCTCTGTTAGTATCCCAGCATTCTGTGGGTCTTACTCAGGCCCTCATGCACATCACTCTGTTTCTCAGTGTGTATTTTATCGATGGGCAGCGTTAGTGCCACAGTCACCCGTATGTCCACAGGGATCCCTGGTGAGATTCCCAGTCCTGGGATCAAGCACTTCAGTAGAACAGGCAGGAAAGGAGACTGGAGTCTTCATTTTCAATAGCTCACGAGACTGTCCGTGTAGATTCTTGCAGACTCTTAGGCCTCATTAGCCTACCCAGTCAGAGGCTGAGTCTGCTTGACTAAACCCTTGCGGATGCTAACAGTGCTCAAGTGTGAGTTAATTGTGTATTCAGCTGTCATTAGCTAACAGTTGTCTCTTGGCTAGTGGGTCTGCTTCTCAGATACTCTTTATAAACAACCAACCAACCCACAAATGTTTAGTATTTTAGAAATTTAGGAAATAGAAGAATTCTCTCCTCTCTCTATTTTTTAAAGATTTATTTATGGATAAGTGTACACTGTCACTGTCTTCAGACCCGCCAGGAGAGGACATTGGATCCCTTTACAGATGATTGTGAGCCACCAAGTAGTTGCTGGGAATTGAACTCAGGACCTCTGGAGGAGCTGTCGGTGCTCTTAACTGCTGAACCATCCCTCCAGCCCCAGAAGAGTTCTCTTATTACAGTATATTTAGTAATAAAAAAATAAAAATAAAAACGAAACAGCCCTCCCTACATAGACTTAGCTTCTCAGAGATTTAGGGAGTGTCTCAGGAGACTGCTTTCTTTTATTCATCATATTCAGTAAAGAATCAGTGGAGGAAATACTAGGAAAGCTCATGATTTCACTCCATCAGGCAGAGGCTTAGCGGTTTCCTAAGTAAAGTCAGAAGTAGCTCATAAAACTTAATTGCAAAATCTGTTCTCATAAGGCAGACCTAATTCTCTGCCTGTGCAGGATTCACTCTTGGCTCAGTGTCTGCCCCCTCCAGCAAGGCCAGTGGCCACAGTCTCCTCCAAGTGGGGTAGGTATAAATGGATGTTTTTATGTGGTTTTTGAAACCTCAACACCATCCTCCGAGATCTGACAGAGCATTCTGTCAGTTCTTACACAAATGTGCCAGTTCCCCATGGGTCTGAGGCCTTGGTCCTCAATGTGGCTGCTCTCGCACACACAGCAGGACCCCATTCTCTTAAACGTTCACTCACAGGGTTTGTGGCTCCCCAAAGCATTGTTTTTCTCTAAAACTCTAAAAGTGTGTGCTAATAACATCATTTCATACTTACTTCTTTGGAAAAATGTTAGAAACAAGCCACGTGTTAGTGTTCATTTTGCCTACAGGGAAAACTAAGATCTAAAATAGGAAAATGATGAACTATAGAATATAGGTGTGTAATGTAGATGTGTGGGATTGTGTTTGGGTGGGATCGCAGGGAGGAGTTTATATAACTTATATACAGCCCCTCTCCCTCAGCTCCACCAGTCATGCTCTGGGACTGCAGTGTGCCTCTCCATCCAGCTGTGGCTTGTCATCTCTTATCCCCCAGTGCCTTTCTTTTACATTAATTCTCAGATGTGCTTTTTAACCACAGAGATAACCCAGCCTTCCACTTCCTTAGAACTAAATAGCTCATGTGCTGTTTGTCTCCTTCAGTTTTTCATCACTGATAAATAGCCACAGAACGGTTTCTGGAATGAAGGATTGTCCTTAGCTTATGGTCTTAGAGGTTTTGGTCCATGTTTGAACCACTATATTGCTTCTGGGTCCAAAATGAGGCAGAACATTATGATAGAGAGCCCTTGATAAGCCATGACTGTTCCATGGCCACCAGGAAGAGACCAAGGGCATGCCCCCACTGGCCTACATCTCCAACTCAGCCACATTTCTTTGCTTCTGCACTTCTTGGTTGTCATCAGGTTGATTGTCAGTGGATTAATCCACCAGTTAAGTCAGGTCTTACCCAGCCCCTTTCCCTAAGCCCAGCTCTGATCACCACATTGGGGTTCAGCCTTCAACACATGACTTAACTTGGGAGTGTTGCAAGTTCAAAGTCCTGCCTCACTCCTGTGAACTCAGCTTGAGGTAAGCTGGCACCTGGGAAGACCCACGACAGATTGCTGGTCAGTAACCACGGTCGAGACCTCAGATCTTGACCTAACACAGAGAGATGAATTGTCATTCACAGGCACCTCGGTCACATGTGTCTCTGAATTTGTTGTTAACATGGATTGATCCATGGTGAAATCATGTACTATATAGTTTGAGATTTTTTTTTGAAAGATTAATTTATTTATTATATGTAAGTACACTGTAGCTGTCTTCAGACACTCC
>JADRCD010133923.1:0-14851 GCA_019843815.1 Montemys delectorum | reverse complement strand
GAGAGAGAGAGAGAGAGAGAGAGAGAGAGAGAATGTGAGTGAGAAACAGTGGGTCAGTGGATAAATAAAATAAAACAGGCATGGCTTCATTTGCTATTGGGACAGCCGTGGCTGTAACTGAACATGCTCTGTAGACCAGGCTAGCCATTAAGATGCAGAGATCTACCTGCCTGTCCTGAAAATGCTGAAGTGTAAAATGCCCAACTCAAGCATGATTTGAGGTAAACAGGCATTAAATCACTAAACTAATGATGCACAAACCTAAAATATGGATAGGAAAATGTCAAATCCCTGAGATGTTTCAAAGTTAGGAACAGCTAGTTTAAAATAATAATAATTCATTCTCTAGTACTCCTTCACTCCACTTATAAAAAGGTCTTTACCACCAATATGACATGCTAGGATTCTTGCACACAGTATATACACCACCTTAGGAATCTACTGAAAAGAAAGGCTCGGTGGCCTGGAAAGAAAAAGTGCAATTCCACAGAAACAGCCCCACCCAGCAACTAGGCTTAACCTGAAAGCTGTTCAAAGGACAGCAACAGTCAGGTGACAATAAGAAAAGCACTCCTGCTTCTGGAGACCTGTGATAGGCAGAGTCATGCTAAACAGAGTCATCTTGGAATTAGCAAAGTTCTGTAATAATGAATGTTTAAGTAAAAATATTAACTAGATCCTATAACTGAATTTCAAGAGACAAAGTGATTAATTACACGTGACAACTAAACACTGTCACAAAACAGTGCAGAGGCTGCCAACTGCAGTCATACTCCTTGATAATACTGAAGGGATTTGAAAGTTCAATTTTAAAATTTTCCAAATTATGAAAAAAAAAAATCAAACCTTAAAACCACTTTATTTTAGTTTTGGTTAGCATCTAGTAAATTTACATAATGCATTTATCACTTATTATAAGAACGCTCTTTTTGGTTGAATTGCCAAACTGTGATGTACAACGGGCTAAGGATAGTAAAAACATTTCTGACCGCTTGATCTTAGGGTGTTTGAGATATAAACTTATCCTAAGTCAAAAAGTGTCCGTTACATAGTTCTTACTAATAAGGCTTGTGGAAGGTGGGACTTCCTTTCAGTGACTACCCAAACTAAAGCTTAAAGTCACATATGCACACAGAGACCCAAAATTCAAGTATCCCTAGTTCTATTACTTTAATAATTAAAAACTTCCAATTAAAAGTAAACTTCAGTGCTCGCTTTCGCAGCACATATACTAAAACTGGAATGATGCAAAGATTAGCATGCAAGGATGACATGCAAATTTGTGAAGCGTTCCATATTTAAAAAAAAAAAAAGTAAACTTCAGCAAGTACACAATGAGAATGAAAACCTTTGAATACTTACCTGGCTCTTCCTTGATGAGTAGGCCCTTGCTTTCTTCTGGATAGGCAACAGGTGGCTGCATCACTGAGCAGTCGTCTACCTTTGTTTCACTATTAGGTGGTATATTATAAACAAATCTCTTTGTAGTTTGGTTTTTCCTCCTTGCTTTGCCAGTCTCTTGAGAGGTCATATTGTTCCAAATAAACACTTTTGTTTTACCATGAGATTCATTTTCAGCCAACTCAGGAGAGCCATCCCGGATCCAGTTATTGTCGTTCATCTGGTAGTTTTCTACTTGGCCCTCGTCATCACAACCATCATTTTCAATTTTTATATTACTTGCCAAATTGGTAAGATTCCGTGTCGCCCAGAAGCTGGCGATCTTCTGATCCCGTGATGCAGTCAGGCCATCTCTACTAACTGGTTTCCTATTATTATAGTCCACAACCACAGACTCCGGAGCTTCTGATTTAATGCTTATGTTTAAGGCATCTTTGATGAAATTTCTGCAAGTTTGAACAACTTCACTCATTTGAAGGTAGCTGGCCACTGTCATCACTTCAATGGCATTTTGGCTTGTGAGCACCAGGTTCCCAGAATACAGGAAGTCCAAGATGACTGAAAAACCTTGAACTGCAGCAATATCTAAGTGGGTAGTATTGTTTTGGTTAGGGCTTTCTTTGTTTGAAACACAATATAAAGTCTTAAAGAAACGGCTGCCTGCAACCAGGATGTTCTTATGAGCTTTAAAGATTTTCCCGCTCACCACAATGCTGACATCACAAAGAATATCTTTCTTTCTCTGTTCATCTAGTTGTCGAAGAAGTTGATAGCAGTAAGAGTTCTCATTTGGCCTACTATTAAAGTCACAGTACCCCTCCTCTGATGGTATTTCTGACTCCTGTGATTGGAGGAAAACATTAACATTAAATTTTATTTACATTTTAAAGTCCTAGGAAAACAAATGTAACTGTTAAAAAATCATTATTCAAGCATGTCAATTCATGAAGTTATACACTGAGATAGAAATATCGACCGTATTAAACCACAAAAGAAATGAACCAAGGCTCGTGCAACTCACTATCAGAGAGAGAGAGAGAGAGAGAGAGAGAGAGAGAGAGAGAGAAGAAAGGATCAGCAGGATTTCATTGGCTTTTTTCCCATATAAGCTAAGAATATGAATTTTAAAATTTAAAAATAACAATTATTTTATTTAAGACATTACCATTTATGTGAAATCAAATCGGCCTGCTCTACCAGCCAGGAAAGCAGAGGCCTCTTCTCACTACACTTCCACACACAGTAAGTGGGCGTATCACCTTATCTAACACTATTTGAAAGGTGAATTTTAAGTTCAGGTAAACACTCTAATACAACAGCTTATTATTAATAATAATTATTACTCATCAATGATGTTAATTAAATCTAAACTAGTGGAAACTTCTTTCCACTATGAGCATATCCAGTTATTTTTCTTGTCAACTTTCAAAATGCCTTCTCTTTACAGTCACAAATACTATCTCATCTATAAGGTGATTAAAAATGCCTGAATTCAAGGGACTTTAATGTATATAAATTTTGCTTTTCATTGGGTATGCAAGTATTCATTATAATTCTATTTAGCATCCCTTTAAATAAGGTTCCTATATACCAATTAAGCTAAACATGCGGCTAACACCTGTAATCATACTACTAGTGAGGCTGAGAGTCCAACGCCATCCTCAACTACACAGTGTGTTTGAGACCAGCCTAAATGGGGGGAGAAGGGGTTGTGCCTTCTGGGTTCAACCCTCAGCACTGCAAGAAAAAAATAACATAGGACATAGCTGGAGAAATGACTTAACGGTTAAGAGCACTAGCTGCTCTTACAGAGGAGTAGGGTTTAGTTCAATTCCCAGCAGGGCATGTTTGGCTCACAACCATCTCTGGGGATATCCTATGTCTGGGGATACAGTACCATCTTCTGGTTTCAAAGCAACTACACCCCACCCCAATAATAAAATTCATCTTAAAGATTTATATGCTATGTAATGATCTAATTTCAGAATGTGTCCATTGGCAACTCACTCACCCTAAAGCCTTAAATGGTAGTAATATTATTAAAATTAGTTCTAATTAATAACTTGTCTTCATTAGTAACTAGCCAGGCAAATCCTTCAGGGAGAGTTTTATATCTCCACTACCTTCATACTGCTCTGCAGTACTTCTGCACTCTTTCCCATTGTTAACAGTCAAGTAAGAAAAACAGCAACAGCACAAACTGTATTCTAGTGCTCATCAGTGCTTCAGGACTATGGAGCAGGATGCAGCACCTGTGAACCTGTAGTAAAAAGAAGTGCTCCAGACTCAAGAATGGGAAATCCAGGAGAAATCCAGTTGCAGTATGCCTTTGGCAACCTCATCCCTCACTAGTCCTAGTGCCTAAGTCTCATGAAGCCCTTCTGCTGTAGCAAACATCCCAAGCCCATCCTATTATACCAGATTGCCCCATGCTCTACATACAGTAGCCATTTTTCCTCTATTAAAATACTCAATGATCTTCAAAAACTCTAGCAGTCAAGAATAAAATAAGTGAAACAAACCTATTTATTAGTGTAAGTCTTAACTTTTTGCTTTAGAAAATGAGGCTTCAAAAATTAGGGGATAGATGGAGCATGAATGGTAGAATGAAGCCTTTAATCCCTGCACTCCTGAGGCAGAGGCAGCTCAGTAATACAGTGTGAAGGGAGGGATATGCTTTTGCTTCACTGTGTCTCTGCTTCCCTTTCCTTTCTCCCCTCTCCCTGGCAAAGAATATGCATGAGAAGTACCCCAGTTCTAAGAGGCTATTTTTAAAAACATACATCTGATATATAAGCCATGTTACAAAATTTCAAACTATTTAGCAAAAGACTTATGTAAATGCCAAATATGACAATTCTAAAAATGCCCATAATAAAGTTATAACATAACTTTCTATGAAAAGAACCAGTCACAGTGACCTGATAAATCCTGGGTCCTTTTAAAAACAGACCATCTGAATAAAATTCACTATCTTGCTAAAGCTCTTCACAGACAGCAGGAAACACGAAAGAGAACTTTCCTCTGGTAGAGACCTAGCTTTAAACTTTGTTGTGCATGCTGTGGCTAACAAGCAGGTTCATTTGTTTGGTTCTGAGTTCTATCTAGTAGATATTGCAGTTAAAAAAAAAAGTATGAGCCCTTGGAAGAACATCTGACAAAATAGGGCAGTACTTCTATGAAGGGTCTGTGGAAAAAGTGATCAACTACCTAAAGTTTAAATAACAAGCAGTATGATAAGGAGATCTATTATCACAGACTTTGGAAAGCCAAGGCAGGGAGTTCATTTTGGAGGCCAGTCTGGAATATACAATTGAGCCAATCTGTAAGTTTGGGGAAGGTGAACCTGGGCCCCCCTCCCCTTTACTGAGCCCTCTCCAGCTTGGTAAAGGGCTTTCTTAATAGCTGTTATACACAGCTTAGTCCTTGAGTAAGTTGTGAGAAAGGATTTACTGGTGGTATTTGTAAAAGCAGATGTTGGTGTTGTTCTATAGTTGTACTAAAAAAAATGGTGGTTACATAGTGTTTGATTTGTATAGTATGGCTGTGTTGTGGGTAGGCTTTTGACTAGTAATTTTTAAAAATAAGGACATCTTGCGTGACAAATGCAACATAATTACATAACATAATTTGGAACCACTTCAGAAGATGTAGGATGTAGTGATGTAGCTTTAAGATGCCTGCAATAATTAGATATAACCACCTCCAAATGTGGATTTTACTTTCCCTTTTTGGATGGGAAGTCTCACTATGTATTCCTGTAATCCCAGGCCCAGGGTATCCAACATCCTCTCTTTCTGGCCTCCTTGGGTACCAGGTATACATGTTGTTCATATACATACACGCAGGTAAAACATGTATACACATAAGAGAAATATTTTTTAAAGAAAAAAAGCCCTTCAAAATAAAGTTATGAGGGGCTAGAGAGATGGCTCAGCAATTAAGAGCACTGACTGCTCTTCCGGAGGTCCTGAGTTCAATTCCCAGCAACCACATGGTGGCTCACAACCATCTGTAATAGGATCTGATGCTCTCTTCTGGTGTGCCTGAAGACAGCTAAAGTGTACTCATATACATAAATAAATAAATAAATCTTTAAAAAAATAAAGTCATGACTATATGCATTCTCCCAAGATATTTGAAGTTTTGCCAAAGAACTAAATAGACATAGCAAATAAAAAGACATTATTTGCGGAATCAAGTAAATTAAGAAATCCCTTTAATCAAATATTTGTATTAAGAGTTAAAATGATTCAGGTCTATGCTATCTAATAGCTGGTGACCATTCCAATTTCCCTGTGGTGACAGAGATGCTTTGAAGATAAAGAGATTAATATGGCAGGAAGCTGCACATTTTAAACAAATGAGATACCATTTAAAAAAGATAACCAGGATGCTCTGTAGCATCCTTAAAAGTTTAGATTCGCCGGGCGGTGGTGGTGCACACCTTTAATCCCAGCACTTGGGAGGCAGAGACAGGCGGATTTCTGAGTTCAACTTGGTCTACAGAGTGAGTTCCAGGACAGCCAGGGCTAATACAAACCCTGTCTCGAAAAACCAAAAAAAAAAAAAAAAGTTTAGATTCATAAGAAAACTGCAAGGTGTACCCCAGTGTCCATAAAGCACAAGTAAACACTTAACATTTCCCACAAGTAAACACCCCTCATTCCAACAGATTCATAAACAAGCAGCACTCCATTCCTAGTGACACTTGCCTGTAATCCCAACACCTAGGATATGAACAGGGGAGTAACAAGGTCAAGGCCACTCTGAGCTATATATAGAAGGACCACAATAAATTAAGTAAATAGAGCTGAGCCTGATGACAAAGGCTTACAATGGTGGCAGTGACTGGGGAAGCTAAAGCAGGAGGATCTCAAGTTGAAGCCTTGTTGGTTTTTCATTTCTCTGTGCAGCTCTGGCTGTCCTGGAACTCATAAGTAAGCCTGCCTCTGCCTAAGTGCTGGGACTAAAGGCATATGCCACTATGCCTGACAAGACCCTGTCTTTTAAATGAGAAGAGCTGGAATGTTTGCCTATGATAACCCTAGGCTCAAATCCTAGTGACACATAAATAAATAAAAGCTTATCTTTCTAAAAGGGTAAGAACCACTATTATGGATGCCTTACAGAATTTAATTGTAAGTGTGAGAGAAAGAGACAAATAGAAAGAGACAGTGTGTGTAGATCGAGACTTAACAAAAAGTACACTGGACTGGCTGACAGACTGAAGAACTATGGCAGCAATGTGAAGAGGAATCAATACCAGAGAATGAAGACAAGAGACGCTATGACCACCTGGGAACCTACTGTTAATAGTTCCAGCATAGTAGCTTAATTGGTAGAGTGCTTGTCTGGCATGCACAAAGTCCTGTGTCCAGTACTTGATGCATAGCACTGCATAAAACCAGGCACAGTGAATATGTACCTGCAACCCAATCACTGGGGTTGTGGAGACAGAAAGACCATCAGTTCAAAATCATTCAGTGACAAACAATTTGAGTTCAGAGGCTGGAGAGAGAGCTCAGATGTGAAGAGCATTTGTTGCTCTTCCAGAGAAGAACTAGGCTGAGTTCCTGGTATCCATGTCATGTCTCACAATGGTCTGTAAACTCCAGTTCCAGGAGACCCGACTCCCTCTTCTTCTGGACTCAGCTTCTATGAGGTATGCATGTGGTACACATAGACACATGCAGACAAATACACACAAAAAACTGTTAAGTCATAAGAAGAAAAGAACGGGGGCTGGCAAGATGGCTCAGCAGGTAAGAGCACTGACTGCTCTTCCAAAGGTCATGAGTTCGGATCCCAGCAACCACATGGAGGCTCACAACCACCTGTAATGAGATCGGACGCCCTCTTCTGGTGCTTCTGAAGACAGCTACAGTGAATTACGCCAGAGCAAGCAGGCTGGAGCGAATGGGGCCGGCAGAGGTCCTGAGTTCAATTCCCAGTAGCCACACACACGATAGCTCACGGTCATCTGTACAGCTACAGTGTCCTCACGTACTCATACACATAAAATAAAAAGAAAAAGAAAAAAAAGAAGGAAAGAAGGAAATTAAGGCAGCCAGGCCTTACTCCATTACATGATGCCTTGTGTAAAGGGGCAGAGTGTGACGTAAGGTATTTAGAGGAAGCGGAGACCTCAAACTAGGAAAGGCACATGTTGATAGGTAATGAGACCTGCAGGATGACAGCATTGCTGTCCTTCACCATTCTACCTTGGAGAACTACACTCCAGCCTGTAAACCACTAGGCAAGTCCCCCTGAGGTGAAGGCGGAAAGCTAACCTTAGCTGGAGTAATACAAACTTGACCACAACTTATCAACCCATCAGGAACAATAGAAAAGTACTTAGTGTAATTTTTTTTCCTTTCCTACTCAGAATTTTGTCTATGATAATCAACAGAAAAGTCATTTTCACAAATATCAGTATATGAACCTAAAGTACATAAAAATCAGTATTGCTTTGTTTCAAGAACTCACTAAAAACAGTATATTGAAAGAAAATAATTTCTGCTTCCAAATTTAAAAATCAAATTCAATTTCTAGAATGTGAGGACAAATAGGTCATAGCAAATATAATCATAATCTTCTACTGGTACAAACACACTTAATAGTTGATTCAGTTTACTTCATTAAAAGTAGATTGAGCTCTCCTCTGCAGTTTACCATCTCTATTATATAGTGCCTTGTGTGTTGATGGTATTCTCTTTTATGGCTCAAACACCATCCCTAGAAATTCTAC
The DNA here is from genome assembly GCA_019843815.1 of Montemys delectorum. Taxonomy (NCBI): domain Eukaryota; kingdom Metazoa; phylum Chordata; class Mammalia; order Rodentia; family Muridae; genus Montemys; species Montemys delectorum. Next base: position 6,699 of record JADRCD010133923.1, on the reverse strand, counting down.
TTCTGTTGTTTCTTTTTCTTTAAGGCACAGACTCACTATGTAGCCCTATGAATCCACTAGGCCTGGAATCCACTATGTAGACCAACTCAAAAATCGGCCTACCTCTGCTTATGTGGTAGAGGATTCAAGTCATATAATACCACATCCACCATAAATTCTACTTCTTTTTTGAGAAATGAGGAGCTGAATTTCAAGTGGTTATAATCCTTGGCTTTACATACATGCGATTGTGTGTGTGGGGGGGGGAGGGCTATAGCCCTGGCTGTCTGTAGGCCAGGCTGGTCTCAAACTCAGAGATTCCCCTGTCTCTGCCTCCCAAGTGCTAGAACTAAAGGCATGTGCTGCCATCACTACTTGGCCTCAAATATAGATCTTTATTACAACTGTTCTCTTCAAATCCACATACGCATTATGCTGGTATTTCTAAATAGGAACTCATAGACATTTGATTCTCCCCTACTTAAAATGATGCTGTTAACCAATTTGTGTACACACACACACACACACACACACACACACACACGTACGCGCGTGATATTGTATAGGACACATGCTCCTGTACTCATACGTACCACGTATGTACACACAGATAACAAAAAAGGCTTTCAGGATTCTTTTCTCGAAGTTGTTAAAAACTAGCCAACCAAGCAAGAGTATACACCAACTAACCTTTGGGACTTCCTGTTGTCAAAGCACGGGTTGGCAGACCTGCCTCACCTTTCTCCTTTCCACCTGACATCAACGGATTCCAACTAGTAATTTCAATCACATCACTGGGTTGAATTCATGTTTAATTTCTGGAAAGGTTAACTAAACTTACAATAATAATAATTTGGGTGCACACTGCAGACTCCAGAGAGTTGACAGAATGAGTGATCTAGGCTCTGAGAATTTCACAATTGGGTAGAAAGTGGTCTGAACCAAGCTACAGTGGTAATCACTATAATTAAAGCAATTTTAAAATCTTTCTGGGCCAAATGGCCAAATTCTGAATGAGCTAATTCTTGAAATTGACTCTGAGGATACTTAAAACTATAAGGATCTCCCGCACCAAACAAGTAAATGTCTTACTTTCTAATGGAGGGTCCTCTCTTACAAGTATCTTAGATTCCTCCCACGGTGGATGTAGGTCAGTGCACTTGACTAGCTAGCATGCACAGAGCCCTAGAATCAAAAAGCCTGCCCCAAACGAGAAAGTTCTTCCTCAAGCATGGTGATATATATCTGTAGTCCCAGCAATAGAGGGACAGTTTGAAGGAAAGGCCCCAGAGATCGCCAAGCTGGTTAAGAGTGCTTATCACACCGGGTGGTAGCACTCCTTTAATCCTAGCACTTGGGAGGCAGGGGCAGGCAGATTTCTGAGTTCAAGGCCAGCCTGGTCTACAAAGTGAGTTCCAGGACAGCCAGGGCTACACAGAGAAACCCTGTCTTGAAAAAAACAAAACAAAACAAAAAAAGAGTGCTTATCACATAAACCTGACAGCTAATGGTGCCTGGGCATCCACCAAGCTGCCCTCCAGCCTACACACACCTACACACACACACACACACACACACACACACAAAGCTTGGTCTTAAAATAATAAGAGTTTGAAGTAATAAGAAACTGTACCTCAAAAACAACAAAGCCCCAAACCCCACCATCAAAGCACCACTTCTCCTTGGGGGTAGTCCTTAACAACTAAGGTCTAATTAAAAAGACAGGCACTGAATCCAAGTAGACTGACACATCTGACTTCCAATTACTAGGGAGTAGAGGCAGGAGATGACCGGAGGTTTAGGTTCCAACAAGCCTGGGAAACCTTGCAAAAACCTAGCTCCAAAAAAGAAAATCAAAGTTAAGTACTCCAGTTATGTTGTTTGTTTGTTTTTGATCACCACCAAAACAAAATAGGAGGAGGAGGAGGAAGAGGAGAGGAAGAGGAGGAAGAAAAGAAAAAAAGACTTATATAAAGCATAAGAAACAGGTCCCGGGCAAGGAACACGTCTGCAGTCCCGGCAACTCAGGAGCCTGAGCCAGGACACTCCCAAGTGCTGGCCTCCCAGGGCTTGCAGGGTAAGAGTTCCAGACCAGCCAAGGCAACACCTGTTAAGATCCTGTCTTAAAAGGTGGGGGTGGGGGAAGCCAGGTGGTGGTGGTGGTGGCACCCAACCTTTAATTCCAGCACCAGGAAGCAGAGGAAGACCGGCCAGGGCTACACAAAGAAACCATGCCTCTGTGTAAAAAGGGGGTGGGTGGCACTACCAGATAGAGTTCAACAGTAAAGCTCTCACCAGCTTGCAAGAGGCCTTAGCCTTTCAATTCCAGTACCTGACCTCCCAAGAAAATGAGAACTAAAAGTAAACCTTAGTAATGTACTAATAACAACATATTAACTCTCACAAATCCAACACATGCCTTTAACCCCAGGAACTCCTGAGGCAGATAGAGATCTCTGCAAGTTCAAGGCCAGGCTCATCCACAAAGTGAGCTTTAGACCAGCTAGGGCCATATGAAGAGACCCTGTCCCAAAACACTAATGAGCAAAAAAGCTTGTCACTGCACAAGTCTGAAGTCCCATCACTTACAAGACCAGAGTACTGGGTCTTCTGCTGGATACTAATCCAGGCTATAAAGCAAAGTAAAATACGGTCTTTAAAAGCAACACAACAGACACTGAAGAGATGGCTCAGCACTTGCTGATCTTTCCAAGGGTTGGCATTTCATTCTGACCACCCTCAAGTAATTGACTCACAAGTCCAGAAAGTAGGTTCCAGGCAGATCCCATGCCTCTGGCTTCCTCAGGCACCTGCAACTCAAGTGTATAAACCCACCATACACAACATACATTCACCTCCATGTAAAAAAAGGGGGAGGGGATTAAAAATTTATGACATCACAAAAAGTCTTTTAATAGAAAAAGGAGGCTTTCAGGTGCAGATCAGTGGCAGAGTGATTGTCTAGAGCATAAATGAGACCTTGAATTTGATCCTTACCTATGTAGAAAAAGTAAAATGAATGAGAGCTGGATGTGTTGACACACACCTTTAATCCCAGCCCTCAGGCAGCAGATTTGAGGTCACTGGTGTACAGAATTCCAGGACAGCCAGGGCTATACAGAGAAACCCTGGGGAGTGGGGGGAAGGAAGGAATGAATGAAGGAACGAAGGAAAAAAGGAAGGAAAAAATTAAGAAAGCACACTGGTGTACAGTGGTTATTCATATCCGATAGTCTTAGAACTCTGGAGGAGAGGCAGGGTGACCATGAATTCAGTCAGTCTGAGCCAAAATAAGGCCCTGTCTCTAAGGAAAGAGAAGAGTGTGAGGAAAGGAGGGGTAACCCCTCTAGCCTCCCAGCTCTCGCTACATAGCCTAGCTGGCTGGCTGCTCTAGCTGAGCTCCTGATGCCTTTAGTTTAGGCAACACTGGGGCGAAGGGAATGTGACATCATGCCCAGGTCAAATTCAACTCTTGCTTGAGTTTCTGAACTCACATACAGTATTTTTGTTAACACTCAAGTAGTGTCAGGTAGTTCACCTGAAGATGACCCTGAACTACTGATCTCATGTTTTCACTTCCTAGTACTGGAACTACAGGCATAAGCTTTATATGTATGAATAGACACACATGCATCACATCTGTGCCTGCTGGATGTCCTGGCAACTACAATTATGGATGGCTGTGAGCTACCACGTGGTAAAGACAACCAAACCTCACCTTGTGAAGAGCAAACAAGCTCTCTTAATCACTGAGCCATCTCGCCAGCTTTCACCTCATTTTTAAAATGAAGAAGCTAATACAAGACACTGAAATTGAATTACATTTATAGTGAGAAAAACTCAAAATGCCCAGGCTCAGGAGACTCAGTCCTGGAAAGTATGAAAGGAAAAATAATCTGCTCTCCAAGAGCAATACCACTATACAAAGTGGCTTCAAAATGGATGACACAACCCATGCTACCCAAGATCCTGCTGCAATAAGATAAAATAAGATTTAAACGCTGACATTGATGAACGAGGGCCCAGGAAAAAAAACAAATCTTGGGCGTGGAGAGTGCCACTCAGCAGTGAGAGCACTGGCCTACCCAGTGTAAGATCTCAGATCAGCTACCTAGCACTATTTAAACCTTCAGCTGGGTGTGGTGGGCATGCCGGTAGTCCAGCATCTGAGAAGCGGGTATGATCAATGCATGCTTGAGGCCAACCAGGGCCCTGGAGAGAAGAGAAAGAAGTGGAGGAGGTCCCTTCTTTCTAAGATTTAGGCAAATTTGTGCAAATAGAAAATTCAACCCTCCGGGCAGTGGTGGCACAGGCCTTTAATCCCAACACTTGGGAGGCAGAGGCAGGTGGATTTCTGAGTTCAAGGCCAGCCTGGCCTACAGAGTGAGTTCCTGGACAGCCAAAGCTATACAGAGAAACCCTGTCTCGGGAAAAAAAAAACAAAAAAAACAAACCAAACCAAAAAAAAAAAAAAAAAAAATCAACCCAAACTCCATTTCCCTGCCTTGTGGGGGGAAAACAAAACCAAACAAAATAACCCCATGCTTTTAAAAGTAAAGCTCTGCTAAGCTGGGTTACTTGTGTGACTAATAAACTCTAGTGTAAGTGTGCTGAGCAGCGGGATGGCTCCCATAAACACCACAGTGAGGTACTAATACCTGAGTGGTGACTTTTCTAAAATCAAGGACTGGCCAGCAACACAAAAGAATGAATTCCACCCACCACCACAGGTTGTCTGAGTCATAAAAAGGAGGACTGACCAACATCTATTTGACTTGAAAAGGGCTATCAAAATGGTTAGGCTCCTGTAAAAAGGGGGTGGGGGGATTAAATCTCATAGGTAGGCTTGTTTTGTAACTAGGGTTTTCCAGTGAGCAAATTAAGCCCAAATCAGTTCCAGTTAAACATTTCCAAAGCTAAGATTAACACACTTCACATAAGCTATTTACAACCATGTTTTTGAATGGGATAATATTCTCAGAAGAGAAATATCAATAGAAGTAGCTAAAATATACAATGATTTTATCAAAAAAGAGCCGGCTTAAGGTTCTACTCGTTTAACAGAGATGGACATCGTAAAATTATTCACATTAGTCAACTAACTTCCTGTACATTTGCATACGCCTCTCATATTTCACATTATCTTGACCTGACGTTGAGTTTAAGAGTGGACAGCCAGTAGCATCGAAGCTTAAGGAAACTGTTTAATCCATTTTTCAGGCTACTTCTTAGCACTTAAATAGTGTCCACGAACACAAGGCAGTGAACTGTTCTAAAACCTCTGCTCGCTTAAATTCTTTTTGACGGAAAAGACAATCTAAGGTTAAAATCTCCAACCTCTCCCAACCTCTCTCTCGGATTCAATCTCATAGGCAAACCCTAACTCAGGAGAAATAAACCCAGAGCGCTATCATTAGAAAACTGTCGTCCCACCCCCTCCCCCAACAGATCCACAACTTTGGAAAACTTTGTTTCGAGGCTTTCCAAACCCCTGTTCGGTAAGCTCCCCCAACCTCTCTCGATCGATCGGGACGACGTCTTCCCCCGGAGGATGTTAATTTCCCCCCTTCTTTGCTTCAGTTTTAGCCTTTCCCACTGATAAACCTTTCCCAAAAGATCTGGTGAAAAGCAAGAGCAGGATCTACGGTACGGTACCTGGGCGTTGGCTTCGTGGAGTTTGTGTTCGGTGGAGACGTGGTGCCTCAGGAGCAGGGTTTTCTTGTAGTTGCGGGTCCCTCGAGAAAGCTCATCGTGCCCCACCTGGGAAAGGTCCACGCCGCCGCCTCCCTCCTCGGGGGTCCTTTGGCACCAGCCGCAAAACATAAGGCCAGTATCCCTGGAGTACCGCAGCCAAGGGAAGTCCTTGAGCCAAGAGGTCTGGAAGGAGCACTGGAGCTTCTGCAGGAGGGACTTGGGCCTCGCGAGCGGGAAGTGCTGGACGGTCTCGCCTTCGCCAGCTCCCACACCGCTGCCCTCCGCTTCGTCCCCACCATCGCCTCCCGACCGCCTGCTGCTGCTGCAGCTGCCGCCTTCCGCCCCACTGCCATCGCCCGGGCTCGCCCCCTCCTCCTCGGTGCTGTAGCTCAGGGACGCCCCGTCCTGCATCAACTCCTTCCCCTCCAGCGCGTCCAGCTCCGGATCCACGGCCGCCAGCCCTCGCCCATTGAAATGCCTGAGGGGCCACGCCGAGGTCTCCGGGCGGCCGCGGCTGCTGCCATTGTTGCCGAGACCCCCGCCGCCTCCCCCGCGGAAGGCCAGAGTCCGACGGTTCCTTTCCGCTAGCAGGGGGCCCCCCGGGCCGCCGCCCAGCAAGGAGGGGCCGCCCGTGTCCTGAGCGAGCAGCAGCAACTCCTTGACGTCCTCGGCGGCGGCGGCCGCCCCGCCGGAGGCCTCCGAGTCTTGGGGCTCCAGGCCCTCCAATTCCATTTCCTCGTCTGCCCCGCGCCCATTGGGCTGCAGCGGCGCGGGCGGCGCGGGCAGTCGTGGCTGCGGCTGCGGAGGCCAAAGGGAGGCCTCCCCGCCAGCGTTATTGTTCGTGGGGCCGCCGCCGCCGCCGCCGGTGACCAACCCGCCTCCTCGGAACGCCAGCGTCCTGCGGTTCATTTCACTGAACGACATGGCGCGCGCCGCCGCCGCCGCCCGGTGCCCCGGCTCGCGCCCCGGCTCGGGCCGCGTCCCGCGCGCTCGCCGCGGCTCCCCCAACGCTTCGCCCCCGCCCCC
>JADRCD010133914.1:0-12126 GCA_019843815.1 Montemys delectorum | reverse complement strand
TTTTTTTTTTTAAGTTTGTACAATCAAGTTTGGCACTCATTGTTTCCATAGCAACTGTTCTGCCTATATGAAGTAAGCAACTAAATTTCATCGCTCTTCAGTGTAAAAATAGCAACTGATAATGGCTCTTCTCTGTGTTGGAGAAAATCATCCAGAAAAGAAAACACACTCATGCATTTTAATGCCAACTCCACACCCAAATAAGAGGTCAATAAGTATAACATTGGAATTTCAGTTTTCTTAAAGCTGAGAGGTATCCCAGATCATAGGGCTTTTGAAGACAATATTAGGCTAGTCCTGAGAAAATATGGTTGGCTGATGATTCCACCAACCTTCTTCAGTAACTACAATAATTTCACATGCCCATAGTCATATACATTGCATCTAGGGGAAGAGAGTAACCTGGAACAGGAGAGTAATCTGAAGAAATGCTGCTTGGGACTATCATGTGGCTTATCAGAAGAAGTATCTGGAGGCAGAAGCTATCTCTTCAATCCAAGTGGAGGGTGTCATAGTACACACTAATGAATGTACTCAAATAGGCAAGACTACCTTTCCATTCTCTTTATATAGGGTGGGGTCAGGTGCCATGAGCTTAATCAACTATCCACAAAGGCCTATATCACCAAGGTCTGCTGATCATCTTGTCCTCAGCCACGTGACATCTACTAATAGTACCTTGGCACTCCCTGGTCTACACTTCCTAGTAATAAAGCTGCTTTTTCCCCTCCTTGCCAATCATGGGATGCCAATGTCCATGCCAACAGTGATAGCTCTGTGTGCTTCCTGGTTTGGGTATAGTGAGCACCAGTATATAGAATGCCCTCCTTGCCATCTGTGGACCATACTTAGTCAGTTGAATCCCAATACAGCTGTGTGTGTTCCAGAGACTCATAAGCTCTCTATTCCTTTCCTAACAAGTCAGAAGCTCATGAGATTGAGTGGAATCATTGTCACCTCACTGGCTCCTCTCTTTTCTTCCAGTCCCTCTCCACCAAAGCTTTTCTCATGTTTCCCAAAGTTCAAATTACATGAGACAAATGTGTTGGAGTGAGTGGGCAGAAAAGGGTAGAATGAGATGTTTACCACTTCTGAGCAATCTCTAACTCCAGCAGAAATTCAGACTAGGTTAGTTTTCTAGGCTAGTGTTCTAGGCTAGTTATACTCTACATAGTAGCGTAGATATTATGTGATAGCCTTGGGACATTATGCTGTTACATCTTTTTCATTTTTTTTTGGAGTACATGTACACCACCTGTTGGCTTCCATCACTACGTACTGACTCTAATATGAGAAAAGAATCTTAGACAATGCAGTCTTTTGTAGCAGAGGTAGAGACTTTGAGCAGACCATCTTTGAGCACTTGGACCATTAGAGATTGTTCATTTCTTTTTTTGCAGCATGTCTTCTTTTCAGAATTTATCTTTTTCTTTTCTGATACATTTAAGTAGCTCTATGGTGCCTCCTCCCCTCCAGTAGAACTGACAGCTGTTGTGATTTAGCTAGGGCTCTGGCTAGACAGAAGACAACATGCAGTTCTAATGTGGCAAAAGACAGGCCATCAGGCTAGGTCACAGCATAGATTTTGACACAACACTTGAGTTAGCAGAGCTGTCTTTAAGTAAAATCTCTGGGTTCTTTACAGGGACTTTCACACTTGAAGGTATGCGTAACCAGTGTATCTTTTCTCTGCATCTTTTTGAGTAGAAACACAGATGATGAGGATGAATCCATTCTCACTTAGCATTGAAATATTGCTCTAATATTGGATAATTTTAATAAATCTGTTCATATTATAGAAAAAAACAATTTCAGTATTCTAAATTGAAAATTTTGTATGAAATCCAAACTTGCCAGTTTTTTCATAGGTTTTAGGTCCTGGAGAGTTAGCATGAATGGACATAATTCACATGCCACTGCTGTGCTTCAGCTACCCTAAGGGATTCTATGGGTGTGTGCAGTGCTTTACATAGATTTACAAGCAAACCCTGTCATGTTTCTTTGCTCATGGATATTTGCTTCTCAAAGGCATGGGAAACAATGGCCTTCCTAAGGGAAACACTATCCATTCTAAGAGTGTCATTTTCTAGGGTCTCCTGAAACTAAACACTGAAGTTTGGAAATAGTGACACATTTATTTGGCTCTCACTAGGAGTCATGGTTCCCTCAAAGCAGGGAGGACTTTGTAATTTGGACTTTGGGAAACATGAGAAGAGCTTTGGTGGAGAGGGCCTGGAAGAAAAGAGAGGAGCCAGTGAGGTGACAATAATTCCACTCAATCTCATGAGCTTCTGACTTGTTAGGAAAGGAATAGAGAGCTTATGAGTCTGGAACACACACAGCTGTATTGGGATTCAACTGGCTAAGTGTGGTCCACAGATGGCAAGGAGGGCATTCTATACACTGGTACTCACTATACCCAAACCAGGAGGCACACAGAAAGCTGCTTTCTGGAATAGGGGAAGGAGTAAGTGTGCATGCCTCTTGGAGGCTGTCTGTAGGGAGTAGATGAAATGCTGATTGAATGTGCTCTATGGACATGAGTATGGCCATGCCAAGGACCCAGATGTCTCAGGCCCATGGAAATGAGACAACCTTCCCCAGGTCAAACTCAATGGAATGGCATATTTTATCCTGGTCCAAGTATGGGTATTGACAAACATTTTACCTTTAGCTAAAGCCAGCTTGAGCAGAAAGCATTAACTGTAGCTTTTTTATCCAGGTGGACTGCAACCTGAGACTGCACGCTCCCTACTGAGATAGCAACACCCCCCCCCCCCCATATTACTGTAGTATATAATAGACGTGCTGAGTTTCTACGTTGCTGCTGGTGGATCTCCACCAGAATTCATGGCCTACCAGATTCTAGTTTTTTGTATATGTGTATATATGTCTGTCATTTCTTCATTCCCTGTTTCCTCAGTCAGATTAATTCTAAAGCTAAGCAGGTCATGCTAGTGGCCCCTGACCTAGGACCCTGGATACAGAGAACTTGAATTGGGTCAGATGAGGAAATGCATTTCTGCACCCAGGGTGTAAAACACAGGACAAGCAGAATCTAGAGCTAAGCAATGAAATCTTTGGACTTTGAAGGAGATTTTGAGAAATAGGAAAGTAAGGCAAGCACATTAGAGCCTCATCAATTCTATGACTAAGGAGCTGAGTTAGCTACCTGAGTAGGAGGTAAGCAGTCTATGCCCTTGGTCTCAGAAGAAGGGGTGGTAAATTTGGCTACTTGGTAAAAAGTAGAAAAATGAAGAGGGATGAGTATATAGCCGAAGGACTTAGACATATTCTCATTTTTATTTTCTGGTGATGGTGTCTTACACATGGTTCTATAGATCGCTGCTCTTTCTCCATAGAAGGGCAGTCTTTGTCAATTTGGATCCCACGAAAGTCTGATCTTATTGGGCATGCCTTTCAGGTTACAAAGTGGCAGGCAACCAATTATACCATCCTTTGTAAGCTTAACGGCAGATTATTGTAGCTCCTCTATGGATATGGGGAGAATTGCCCACTAAAGAAGATTAAAAAAAAACCCTTATATTTAACTGAGATTCACCAAAGACTGGAAGAATTGTGCCCTGACTTTGTGACCTGGCTCTTATGACCAACCCAGAGAGTTCTGGGGTGAGGATGGGGTGTTAAAACTGCACCTATCACCATGCACAAAAATATTCCAAATGGATCAAAAGCACAAATGTAAAGCTTGAAACACTGAAACTGCTAGAACAAAACATAGGCAGAACCTACATGAAAAAGCTGCAGGGAAGGATATACAAAGAACTAAAAAAATCAGAGTAGAAAACAAACAAAAAAACCCCAACACTCCCTCCCTCCCTGGCCCCAAATAACCTATTTGAAAAATGGGCTGGGAACCTGAACAGAGAACTCTCAAAAGAAGAAAATAATGGCTTAGAGATATCTAAAAAAATGTTATATGTTCTGAATGTTAATACTCTGTCAGAAGTGTAGTTGGCAAAGATTCTATCTCAGTCTGTGGGCTTAGCTGTGCGGAAGCTTTGTAGATTAATGAAGTCTAGATTTTGAATTCTTGGGCAAATGGAGACCTATTCATGAGAGGAGTTGAGGCAACTAAGAAATGCTGAGAGTAGAAGAAATAGTTTTCCACAGGAAAGGACAAACCAATTTGTTATCCAGTACCAAATGGTTATCATTGAAATCATACATACAAGTAACACTGTATAGATTGGGTATTTATTGAGAAATATCTATTCCTATATGCATATGCCTGTAACAATTAAGAAAAAGAGAGGGCATGACTTTGAAATAGAACAATTTGAAAGAGGGGTAGGTGGGAAGGTTTGGAGGAAGAAAGTGAAGGGGAAAATGATGTAATTATAATCTCAAAAATAAAAGAAATAAAAAAATAAAATTAGCAATTGAGGGAAGCTGTTCAGGTTTTCACAGTGGTCAGAGAAAAGTTGCAAGCAATTGTGCTGTTTATTAAGTTCTTCAATCTGTTTTCTACTTTCCTCTTTGAAATATGAACACAGAGCTTCTTTGAATTTTTGAAGATCCAATAAGGAATATCTAGGCTGTCTCATTAGTTTTTTGAGTAACTCCAACTGCTATCTTGATTTATCCTAGAGGAGGGCATGATGACACGGATGCTGGTTTTCTTTTTTTCCCTGTTGCCTATCTGCATTTAAGGTTTCTTGACTTCTTGTCAGGTATTCTATTTGAAGTCTCTGTGTTGTTTACAGTTCACAGGAAGTGTACTTGCAAGTTGTTCTTTCCTAAGGCAAGCCAAATGTGTTAAATGATGTTATTTTTCACATGAACATCAATTCCCTTTTCCAAATTACTTTCGATGTTCTCCATGGAGCTCCTGGCAGTCTGTGTATGTTGAGGTATACCTCAATTTATGAAATAGAGGTGTTGCTGAAAATTCTGTTTAAAAATTTCAAATTGAATCCTACTATTTCTGTGACTGAGTTATAAAATCAAACTTGTATTTTCTTGGGAGCAGAGGGAGATCCCATAACTGTCTTAATTAAAACTTGTTTTGATGGGAGGTGGCACACACCTTTAATCCCAGCACTCAGGAGGCAGAGGCAGGCGGAGTTCTGTGAGTTTGAGGACAACCTCATCTACAGAGTGAGTTCCAGGATATCCAGGACTACACAGATGAGCCCTGTCTTGAAAGATCAAAAACCAACTAAACAACCAACCGACCAAAACTTCTTTTTAAGAAAGAGTAAGAAGCAACAAAAGCTTCATACCCTGTGGAAGTTTCTGGACTGAGTGCCAGGGTAAGACTGTATTGGTTATAAATATTCTCCATGGCTCTCTCACATGGCAGAGGGTCTGGCTATATTTCTAAGTTCTTTACATTACAAACCTGATCCAGGAACTAGTATTAGTTGTATCATTGGTACAGCTGTATTGTTGCCTCTAGCCAGACTTTTGTAACACTAATGTGGCCTAGATACAAATACTACTTTTTTTTTTTTTTTACTTTGAGGACAACTAAATTTTGAATGTTGTGTTATTGTATGCATTCTAATTCTCAGGCTTTCCCTGAGCCTGTGTTCTGCTGCTGGGTTCTAGGCAAAGCTAACACCTAAATGAGGAAACCAGACTGGATGAGTAAGAATGGAAATAGTTACACAACAGTCAAGACAATATAGAGCTGATTTCCCTGAAGTTTATTAATAATGTCTTATCAAAAATTGTGTCTAGTTAGCAGGTAGGCTAACTGCAGAGACTCACTATTCCCTCCTCTACAATAAATCCTATCCTCCAGTCTTATTTCCAGCTCTTTGGCAGACTACCTCTTCCTCAGACTGCCTCCTTCCTCTTCCTACCTATGGCTCCAGAGGATTATATAGATATTCCCCTCCAATTTCCTTTTCCCCACCCATTGCTTTATCCAAGCCCCAACTCCATCATACATTCTCTGGGGTCGTCCGAGCCATGCCTTCCAGAAAAGCAAGTAGACCAGCAAAGAAGGTCAGATGAGCTTCAGCTCTTAACTCTCTCTTCTCCTCCATATACAATCACCCATTCTCATCTCCAGCTCTGTGGCAGACTACCTGTTGTAGCCTCCTCTTACTCTCTGTACCCATTTCATGGACTAAGCAGATTCTGGTAGAACACTGTTTCCCTTCTCCCTGCAGACCCCATCAGTGCCCCATTTGTAGTCCTTCCCCATTTCTAAGTATCATCTCCCAATATTTTGGACCATATTTTACCTGAGACCCCAAATGCCATACTTATTAGGATCCCAGGAGAATTTTCAACCAAGAGACACACAACTACCACACTCTCCTAAGACTAGAGAGAGTAATACAAACCAAGGAATGAATCATCCATACAACAAAGACAAGACCAGGGACCAACACTCACAATTACACTCTTCCTAAACCCAGATGCCTGGACATTATTGTGAAAACACAATCAACAACAGCCAGGATAACATCTTCATTATAGTTCAACAACCTTACCACAGTAGGCTCTGATTGTAATGTAAGGACCAAGCCATAAAATAGCCTTTATGAATATGATAGAGGTTCTTAAAGAAGAAATGAAGAAACCATTTAAAGAAATCTATGAAACCACAAACAACCAGTGGAAGGAAATGAATAAAATAACTCATGACTTGAACGTGGAAATAGAATTAATAAAGAAAACCCAATGTAACTTTATTTTTTTCAAACCTTATTTCTTAAATGCTTTAACCTCCCTTGTAGCCCACTATCCACCAGAGGTAGTAGAAAAGAAAGGATATGGGGGAAGTAGACCTGTTTAGAAAGCTTCTTAGGGAAAACTCCCATCTGTGTTGTATGGAAATCAGCAGTTCAGTTCACAGGTTAGCAATGGCAGCTCCACCCACTCCCAAACACTTCACAGATACACCAGCAGTCCAGTTCAGTAGAGTCAGGATAGCAAACACGAATAGTTGTGGCACTACCTAGCAGAGACAGCATGAGTCAGCAGGCAGGACCAGGAGGGATGTCAGGAGCAGTTCTCAGCTGTACCTTTCTCAGTTAAGCAAAGATCAGTGAAGAGTGAGACCAACAAGCATTATACAGCTAGCTCTATAAGCAAGCCTAGCTCAGCATCAGTCACTGTCTGTGGGCCCGGGGCTCTCTGCTGAGGCCTGTGGCTCTCTGCTGCTGATGCCCAAGTCTCTCTGATGCTGAGGCCTGGGGCTGTATGGTGCATTAGTTAGTTAAAAGGAGGTAATGCATAATCATGAGATATTTTATTATAGGAAAGAGAAAATAGGCTGGCCATGTAGAGAGAAAGAAAGGAAAGGAAGGAGAGGAGAAGAAAAGGAGAGAGAGAGAAAGGAGAGGAAGAAAGCAAGAGAGCAAGAGAGGAGAAAAGAAAGCAAGAGAGGACAAAAAGCAAGAGAAGAAGAAAGGAAACAAGAGAGAGGGGAGGGGGCAAACTACCCCTTATATTGTGTGAGGCAGGGCTATCTGGCTGTGGTCAGATGACTGGGGGTAGGGTCCAGCTAGAATGCTGGGAGCTTGGGGCATTGTCTACATGACAGAACACACATCTCCTGGTGGGGGGGCTGTGAGAGGTTGTGATTGAAACAGGAGCCAAGGACCCAGGAGTCATAGCTGAACACCTTCTGTCCATTGCAAGGCAGAAACTATCTCCCACTGGGAGTCCAGGGTTCTAGGCCTATTACTCAACTGGGTCCAGGTTGCCTGAACATACCACTGCCTTACAACTGTCCATCAAGTTCTATTTATATTCCCTCTAAACATCATGTGTCCTCCATGAGTCTTGCATCAAGACATGTCTTGCCTCAGCATGTGTGTCTGTCTCAGCTGACATTCTGCCAATCAGCCTGAATCTGTGGAAGTTGCAAGAACTGCAGCACACCACCAGAAGTTTTCTTGGTGTTTCTCTCTATGGAGTCCTGACAAATGGAGCTCAACTACGCAATGTAAAGAGATCCAATACATGAGTGTTGTTAGCAAAGAATCCTTCATAACATGTCCTTTCATGTGCTTGCTTTAGCAGAATGTCCTTTCTCCTGTGTCTGCTTCAGTTAAACATTCCTTCACTAGTTTGCCTTAACCTTTTACCTGTGTCTACTTCAGCTAAATGTTCCTTCATGTGTGTGCCCGAGAAAAACATCATCCAACACAACTGACTCTCCAAAGAACCCATAAGTTTCTACTTCAATCTAACCTGAGGTAAATTTGGAAATGAGAAAGTTAGGAACTTGATCAGGAAGTTTAGAGACAAGCCTCACCAACAGAACACAAGAGATGGAAGAATTTCAGGCATTGAAGACATTGTAGATAAGAAATGGATACTCTGGTTAAAGAAAGTGTTAAATTTAAAAAAAAATCTGGATTAAAATATCCAGAAATTCTGGGATGCTATGGAAAGACCAAGGCTAATAGAAATAGAGGAAGGAGAAAAAAACCAGTAAAAGCTACAGAACATATTTTCAACAACTTATAGAAGAACATTTCCCTAACCTAAAGAAGGAGATGCCTGTCAAAGTACAAGAAGCATACAGGATACCAAGTATACTTGACTAGATAGGGATGTGCTCATAGCATCAAAATACTAAACATAGAGGATGAAGAAAGAATATTAAAAACTGAAATGGAAAAAAACCAAGTAATATATAAATGCAGACTTATTAGAAAAACACACGACTTCTCAGTGGAGACTCTAGAAACCAGAGGGTCCTGAACAGATCGTCTATAGACTCTAAAAGACCAAAAATGCCAGTCTAGACTACTATATCTGGGAAACCTTTCAATCACAAGAGATGGAAAAACTAAGGCATAAATTCTCATTAAAGCCACAATCTTTAGGTGGGCCCTTATTCTTTACCCAGCTATTTTCTAGAACATTCACAAATAAGATTATTAACTCTGTTTACAATGAACATATTACAATGCTCTGTACCCCAGTGCTCTGAATCCTGCCAGATTCCCACCAGGAACCACCCTGTGGGCTCATTTAAATTCATTAGCAACTCTTTGAAATAACTTCAGACCCCACTCAAGTCTTGTGTGGTTCTTTGTTGAGAAGTTCACACCCAGCTTCTAGGCTCTCAAGTTTGTCTTATTTTCATCCTTAGCATCTCTCTTAACTTTATATTTAAAATCTGTATTAATATGCCTTTGGTCTGGAAAGATGGCCCAGTAATTCCAGTGTACTCTTGCACACTTTGGGATAAGATTTTCCCAGCTGAGTATTCCTGGAGAGCAAGGTGATATTTTCCACATGTTTTAATCATCCTGACAGGAGAGAAAGTTCCACAGAGACATTAGTGTTCTTAGAGCACTGAAAGAAAGGGCCCCAAATAATAAAAATGTCTCTGGGTACAATAAGGAAATCGTTGAAGCTCTGGTGGTAGCAAGAGAAGAAACTTACCTCCTGGGAGAGATTTCACACAGCTGACAACTTACATTAATCTCTCCATATTTCCTAACCCTTGCTCCATCTTTTGATAAAATTAGAACATTGCTGTAGAAAATATGGGGAAAGCTAGGAGTCTTTTATTTTTTTGTTTGGCCAAACTTCAAATAAACATATTTTCATTTATCAAACATTTTCCTTATTTCTTTTAAGAAGTGGCAGCCTTATGACTCTAAATGCCTCTGGTAACACTAAAATAGAGTTATTGCATTTATTTTTTTTCTGTTTCATTGCTATTTCCTTACACATGGTTTTTCTCTATAGAAAATTATTCTTACTGTAGTTTATTTAATCATGTAAGGGATATGCAGGAGAAAGCAGAATTATACAAATATTCAGGAGGCTTCCTTAAACAGGAAGGTGATCTGAAAAGTGATGTCTGTTACCATTGTCTTTGCCCCAGTTATTCCTAGGGAGGTGCTGTAGTGTGAGATATGATACATAGAAAAGAAAACCCCAACGTAAACATACAAAAACATGCCTGGGGAAATATGTGAGAGGACCCACATTAATGGAACTTAATAATCAAAATATTTTCCTTTCTCTACTGTTATTTTCCATTGTGCTTTTCTGTTGTCTGCTGGAATTTCTAGAGGTCTCTGTTTAGTTTGAGACTTGGTAGGGTACCGATAGGGATGATAGTGGTGATGGTAATGACAGTGATGGAAGTGATGGTGTCCATGGTGGTGTTGTTGCTAGTGGTGGTGGTTGGGGCACAGAGCATAGCACAGGGATTGTTAAAATTGTACTGATTATATTTGTTGAGATGGAAGGCAGGGTTCCTTTAAGAAAATGCTTTCTTGACACAGTTCCCACATTTTACAGTTGGTATTCCTGCATTAACATAACTATGGATGGAATCATTTTTCTTTTTTATCATTCTTTGCTATATCTTACTTAGTCACTAAATGCTATCTGCTTTGAGCAACCTTGATAGATGAGGCAACAAACTTGCAAATAACATATATTTGTAGTGCTTGCCAAATAAGAAAGAAATGTATCTTTGCTGTTGCAATGTAACTGCAACAGATGTCTGAATATTTAAAACATGGTAGATGTTGTAAATTAGGACTTGGCTTGTTAGAATATGTCAAAATTTCTACCTAATAATTTTATGATGTGGCAGAAAACGGTGGCATTCACATGATGACCCTCTGATAAGTCACCAGCCATCTGGAAGGAAAGTGAACATCCCCTTTCCAAGTAACTATTTAGAAGTTTCCAGATATGTAAAGTAGAAATATTTTGTCTCTACAAGGAAAAATTAAATAAATAAAGCAATCAAGCAACATCGGTTCTAACACAGAAAATACAAAGTTATAGTGCAATAGTACAGAGACAATGTGAATTTAAATCATCACTTAACTGATCTGTACCATGTGACTGGCTTATATTTGTGACATTGTATCATTCCCCCAAGTCAATAGCAAATTTTCAAATTTTAAATATGTTGTTATGAGGTGAAGTTGAAAGAAGACATCAGGTGTTAAAGATTGTACAAGGCTGAGTGGCTAGAACTTTGTAGCTCTAAAAACGTTGAAATACTATAGACCAAGAGCCAATTGTGTGGAGCTACTGGAAGTGCCTTTTGTAGTTATTTATTATCTACCTTTGTGTCAGTGATGATTAGGTAAAAGTCCTTAGAATAGACCACTAGCTTTCACCACCCTAGATCTAAGCATGCTGTCAGATACTATCAGAAGCCTATAGCCAGGATTTCCCAACTTGACTGTAACTCACCTACTGGAAGCTCCCAGCAGTGTATTTTAAAATGGATTTCTAATAATTTCTTTTCTACAAAAAATTCACAAAAGCATTACTAGTTTGGAACATAGTATTTGGGGCAAGCTGAATTTGTACCTTGGGCTGTGATCACTCATATGTGGTTCCAGAATAAACTAGCTCTTAGTTGAGATGATGATTATTTTGTGAGAATATGATGAACTGTTAAAGTCATTTAGATTTTTCTTTGGTTAAAGGTGTAATGCAGTAAAACATCTTATTCAGAGTTCTAGAGACTTCTGATTGCTTCCTTAAGATAGGTTTTCTATTTGTGTCCTTACTTTGTGAATTGATAACTACTGTCAAATTCCAAATACTGGTACTTTAATTTACATAAAGGTTCATTTGTATTATTTCTCTATATTGACAGTTTAAGAATTTATTATGTTCTCATAATCATTAAACATATTTGTTTAAGTGTTGGAAAATGGTCCAAGAATGGAGTGATATGAGAAGATTTCTGAATGCTTGTAGGAAAAGACTAAGAAACCAAGACAGGAGTCTTGTGATCTCAGTGTTTTTTTTTTTTTTTTTTTTTTTTTTTTTTTTTTTTAAAACAGAACTGTTACTGGGTTATGCTTTCATGCCTCTCTCTCCCTGGTATAGCAGATAGGAATGAGTTTACTTCAGATTATTTGTTACAACTAGATATTGCGCAAATATCTAGTTTTTGTTATTTGTTTATATGTCCCCTAAACTTCGTGTCCCCTTTCTTTTTTTTTTTTTTTTTTAAATAACCCACTGAGTTTAATGGGAGCTTTCTTCATGCTCATGGGTGTGGTGCCACCACTCCAGTGTGATCAGCCTACTAGGGACCACACCCAAAAGAAAATGGACTCTCTCTCTCTCCTAGAAGCTATCAACTGTTAATAGCTCTTTAGATATGAGTGGAGGCTTCTGTGCGGCGCCCCCCCC